>VZUI01086850.1:0-55146 GCA_013401135.1 Cettia cetti
GGTTTTAACAGCTGGGCCATTATCAGAAAGCATCCACGCCCCTCCCCCCGTAGTTACAAGAGACAAAAAAAAAAAAAAACAAACCAAAAACCTACATTTCCCAAAACTTTCAACAGATGAAATAGAATACACATTTTTTTGGTTCCATAACCCAAGACAATTCTATATGTAAAAATAGATTTATTCTGGAATTGCTCCCCACGTGATCATGCTTTTTCTGAAATTTAGCATGTGGTGGAACTGCTTTGTGGCAGCTGTGATGGTCAGTAGATTGGGATGGCTGTTTGCTTTTGGGGGATTTGTCTTTGTTTGGGTATTGTTTGTTTGTAGTGAAATAGGACTGCTGAACTGAAATTCTTAGCTTCTTGGAGATCTTTGTTTCCATATTTAAAATTATTTTAACAAGCTGCTTCTTATTTAATTTATTTATCATGAAAAAATAATGAAAAACAACACTCACCCTTTCTTATTTCATCTTTTTAAAATTGTTCTTACTACTTTGTGTCATTTCAAGATGATGTATAGTAAAAAAAGGCTGCTATAGTAAATGGATGATTTTTTAGCCAGTGAAAAAATAGCAAAATTCCTTTTTACCTTTAAACTTACTGTAAAATGTATAAATAATGAAATTTATTTAATTGAGGGCTAAATAATTAGTATGTTCTTATTGTTCACTTTTACATCCATTTCTAATACTGCAGAAATTTATAGTGTGGAAATTCTACTCTAGTCTTTTAATTTTTTTTTTCTCTCCTTACTTGACTACTTTATTGAAAGACAGTCCCTTCAACAATAAATTATGAAAACTTCAATAAAGAAGAAAGCTATTTAGATATTTAAATTTATAAATCTCACTCATCTGACATCCGTTGTCTAATTTTGTTTGTGACATCAGACTTGCTTGTTAGGAATTTCATATTTCCAAACAGAAGAGAATGTAAGAGTTCTAATTCAAAACATCAATCACAGAGAACGAACATAACCTAATGTCACTGCTGAATCAGGCCATCAATTTATTGCTTTGTAAAAGCAATCAGCAAGCTATCAAGCAATAAAGTGTATGGGAAAAGTGCTTCTTTTGAGATAGCACAGCCATTGACAATGATATACTGATGGAGAATAGCAACTATTTCACAGAGTAGTGTGCCTATTACTTGTTAAAAGCTCTGAACTGTTCAACATATGTGAAATATGTTTCTTATTATTATGGATCAATCTAGTTTGTTTAATAGTCTGGTACGGCACTTAGATTTGCTGTCTTATTTAATGAGGTTATATTTCCACTCTCTGGCTCTTTTGTTTTAGTTGAAGGTATGACTTCAGTTTTCCACTCGGTTTTCTAAGAAACAATGACTACACAGACAATGTTTTTTTATTTGCTTATTATGGCAAATGCTACAGAGAAAACTGCAAAGCCATTCAAACCCTGTTAATGCAACCAAAATAACAAATATCTTACACTGTGCTAAAAATACGTAATGGTGTTTTTCGTGGATGCCTAAAATGCATGCCTTTAGCAGCTTTGTTGTTGGTTTTGGCTTTTTATTGCTTGGGTTTTTGCTTTCCTTACTCCTATTTTCCTGTTTTCTTGTGATAAAAAAAGGGAGCTATAAGGAGAGAGATAGCATACTCAGTTCACCTGATTTGTGCTGAAGAGGTACATATGTTATATTGGTGTAGTGAACCCCCAACTGCTATCTGCTCTAGACAGGAGTTCTAAAACTAACAATCTCATCTGTGTCATCAATGCTGGGAAAACCTGATGTGGCCTCAGGGACAATGAACTGTTAGAAATAAAGGATTAAAATCTTTGATACTCTTGATGTGTCCTAAAGGATTGCTGTGGTAGTTGATACCACACAGTTAAATTTACTAGCCTGCTACCAGAAGTTTTGATGAGATTTCCAGCAGAATTTTTAATCACTTAACCTTTCCAATTGCATTAAGATGAGCTGTCAGGGGTCTCCTTTCTTAGTGCTTAATAAAAACATCCTCTGTCTTCACACTTTCCTTACCTTTTAAACTCCAATAAATTCCTAGAACTCTTTTGTTGCCTGGGGAACTTGTAGTCCCATGTTCAGACTATACCTTATTTGCCTAAATTCACAATTTAAAAAATTAAATGACTGTGAAATAACACACTACTCTGTGCTATCTTTCCATATGATTTCAGCATTTCTAGATTAAAAAAAAAATAAAATTCACAATTACATATAAATCAAGGATTTTCCTGTATAGTCATTAAACATATGAGGTTTTTGTCTTTTTTTAACCAGCTCAGTTCTAAAAAAGTGTATATTCAACTCCCATTTACACATCATGAATTAAATAAACATCTCAAAGTTACTTTGAGGATAAACAGTGTTCTTATTAAATTAATAAAAGAATGAAAACTGAAGAATTAATGTGGTAACACCCCCTGATGGTAGTGTAGTGATGTGTGACAGACTAGGAGTAGGAATCACCAATCCTCATGCTAAGCCTTTTTCCTCAGTTATAAACAGTTTTTAAATAGACTTTATAATTCAAGCTCTTTCTTATGGTTCATGAGATGGCATGGCAAACAGCCTTAACATGTTTCTGTCTCTTTCAAGAAGCTCATGAAATTTTCCTTTGAAATGTGCTGTGTTCAAATTGTTTTGTTTTTTTTTCTTATTTAAAGAAATTTGCATAATAGTATATATTTATCCTAGGGAAAGTATGATCAAATATATGCATTTCAATTTTGCTGCTTAAAGTGATGGTTGTCTTTGATTTCCATGCAATCATCATGGTTTTGCCATTTTTGTAAGAAATCTGATGTCTTGTACAAATGACTTTCTTCGTGGCTGTTGCCCACTTCTCTACTCCCTCAGTATGGAATCTTCTATTTTGAGTTTCTTTACCATCGTGTAAAGAAATTGCCAATGAACACAGGAGTAGAAAACACATATAACATGAAAGTTCCATAAATGAAGGTAGTGAAAATTAAATTTCCTACATCCTTCTCTTATACATGTGAAATTAAATAACATTACAGAACTTCAACATCTGCTTTATAAAACTCTAGTCAAGACACTGAAAAAAATAGCCAGAAACTAAGCAATTTTAAAAGCAAGGTATTTTTCTTTTCTTATCCATTTTAATCTTTCTCCCACCATTGAGTTCTCTGCAATTGCTTTTTTTTTAGAAAGAACCTACTCCTGAAACATAAAGAAGTGTGCCATTTCATAGGTGTCTATGAACTGGCAAAAAAGAAATCTCAGAAAACAGTTCTCATTGAATAGGTTCTTTGTTTTTACGATACCTCCAGTTTGTATTCAAATTTTTAATTGTTAGATAGATAACAAAATTAAGTAAATGACATTTTTCAAAAGTTATTCCTCCATTCACTCATGACTTTCTGTAATGAAATGGTTTTATCAAGAAGTATGTTGCTGAACAAGTGCATTAAATACTGTGGCTTAATGTCAGTAAACTTCCTGCAATGAAAAGGAAATTGTACAGGAAAGTCTTTAATAATGTGTTTCAAGATGCTCTTTCTAAACCTCTCAATGCAATTATGAGATGTGATTCTTTGACCCTCCATAGACTTGGCATTCAATTAAATTTTAATCCATTTGTTAAAAAAACACCCCAAATTTTTAATTGGCCTCTATGGGATATCAATAGTTTTGTTCCTCTGATGTTTAACTGCAACATTTATGTTTCCACCTCATGGCACAAGGTCAGCTAAATTCACACTGAACATCTTTTTAGCTTGTATGTTTTCAAAAATCTTATTAAAAACTCAAGCATTCTCTTAATACAGTGTTGTTTAAAACTTCCATAATGAACATGCTTTACAGAATAGGACTAAGAAGCAGATTTTTGAGAAATAAAGAGGGACGTGTGTTGTTTATCTCTGGTGTTATCTTTTAAAAATATTAATTTTCCTTTCTTTTTCTTTTCTTTTTTCTACTTTCAAGGGTACTAAATTGCATACAAAAGTGATTCTGTTTCAATATTAACAATGCCCACAAAAAGCTTCAACATGAGGATTTAATCCTAATGATAATTTAATACTTGTGTACATTTATTCTGTAGATACATACTGATCCTACTTGCATTTTCATCTCTACTGAACACTAAAATTTAACAGGATATGTATTTTTAGTGTCAGATTTGGGAATCTTTGCTTTTTTTCATGTTTTGTTGACCATAAACCCCACCAAAAGAAAAGCAGTGAGTATATAAGTGGTTCTCCTTTCTGATGAAGTCATTTAGACCCCTTTTAACTTGTAGATTTGCTTAAAAAATACTGTTACTCAAACCTGCACTTTCCCAAGAAGAAGCCAGGCAAGTTTCAACATTTGTCCAAACGCTTTTTTTTTGCTTGTTGCACTTTTATCATGAGGCTCAAGATTGTAGCTTCTTTTTTTGTGTGCTTGATTCATAGTTGTAGAAATTGTAATTACCTCTTTATTAAAATTAGATAAAGACTTTTGTAGCTTGGAATATTGTTACAATTTGGAAATCTCTTTTAAAGAGGGATTAACTTCCTGAAATCATGGACACTCCTCAGCAGATGTTTGATACTCTACTTACTTTTTATCTTTTTGAAAAAAAAACTCCTCTGTGAAACAAAGAAAATTAGATTTGTTTGCTCCAAAATGCACTATGATAATTATACCTGATACTCCTGCAACTGAAAAAAGAAAACTTCAAGTAATTATTTTCTGCTCTGAAAAAAATTTATTTAATGAAGAAACATGAAAGGAAACAAAAATCAGAACCATGCTCTATGTTCTTTTAACACAGAGGGAGATTGTGTGTAACTTTTAAGCTATTGAAGAATCAGTTGCTGTTACAGGTCAACAGAGAAAAAATTGGGAAGTATTTATATGTTTTTCTCAACTTTTAACAGTTTCATGTGGTTTATTTTGCAAAACTAAGACATGTTAAACACTGTACAAGCAGGTGATTTTTGTAGTTTCTTTGTAGAACTTGTGGCTAGATCACAGTGAAACTTTCTTTATGCCTCTGTTGTTTGTGTTTTGTTTACTCTTTTTCTGTGACTGAAATTTCGGAGATGTGTTATTGTCCATTAGATTCTTATAACTTACATATGTTGTACTTTCATACAAAAATTTTCATATTTCTGGACAGATATACCCCTTTGAAGATAATTTATATTTGAAGTACTCTGTTGTATAACAGCAAACTTAAGTGATTTAGGAAAATGTAATATGATGCCACAGCTGTCACAGCTCTAAACAGCTTCTGTGCCTCATAATAAATGACTACTATATTTAAAGTCAAAATAATTATACGCATGAGAAAATGGCCTGTGGTAAACAAACTTCTATGGCACACAGAGAAAAGCAGATGTCTAGTTAAAAAATTAAAATTTCATACTGCCTAGTATGCTAGATAGTCACAAGTCTGCCTTCACCACTTTGAAAACTATACAAAATTTCATATACAAAAGTATAATGTGCTTACCTTAAGATTTTTTTTTCACAGACTTGGGAGTCAATGCATTTTTACTAGGGAGGTTCACATAGGGAGAAAATGATTTTTCACCTTTTCCCTAATCATTTGTAATTACTATTAACTTGTGAACAAAATGTCTGCATCTCCTATCTGTATTTTACTAAATCATGTGTATATGATGTGATGCCATTAAAGTGTACGGTAAAATATATGGTGGTTCCTTCTAGATTGATGGTTAAGGTTCTTCTTTCTTAAGAGCACCTCTGTGATAGAGTACTAGAAGTGATATTTTTGTTCTTTGGTGTTTCTTCCCCACACATTTGATTTCCTGAGTATGTCACCTTGCTCAAAATAACTGCTTTTTAACAACTAAATAACCAACTATTAGATTGGGACTGACAGAGGCAGGTAAACCAAGACTAGATCTATATGTGAGTTTGCTTCATTTGCTAGAGGTCTAGTTATAATTGAAGATAGACACACCTTTAGTAGTTACAAGGGTTTGTAACATTTCAAAGGTATTACTCTGAAAAAATGTTCATGAGTGAAATTAGTGTTACAGCAAGGTCCCTCTTAATTAATGTATCTACTTTATTCTACAAGGATTTCTTCTCTGTCTGCAAGATTGATTTGAAGACTAACATCTGCTTAAACAATTTGCTCAAGAGAAGACAAGCAGTCACTCAAAGCTATTCTGAGAACTAGCAGAAGTTTAGCAAATAGGATACACAAATGTTGCTAGAGGAAAACTTGGGAGTTTTTTTGTAGGGTTTGTTTGTTTGGGGTTTTTTGTTTGTTTTGGTTTGGTGGATTTTTTTTTTTTACAAAATGCAATTACATATAATTACAAAATGAGTCTAAGTAAGTCACGTTGGAGCTGTCTTTTGGTGTTTAGAGCAGGAATATTACCTTCTTGAAAAGTGGTCTGTATTGACCTGACCCTTACAGAACTCTGAGATGCAGATTTTATTGTTTTGTGGAAGCCACATTCTATTGGTAGATAATTCTTGCTTCCTCTTAGAATTTCTCATTGTCACGAGATACCACAAAGTTGTGGAGCTCTGTTCTTCTACTGAGGTGTCATGAGTTGAGGGTGTAGGAACCAACAACTCTATATTATACACTACTGCACTAACTGATTTTAAAAGATCTGAAGAGGTGCATTAGAGTTTTTATAACAGGTTCATAAAATCGCACCTCTTTTCCCTTGCACGAAATGTCAAAATTATCACAGGCTGACAGAGTGATGGAGTTTAAAAGTACTTTTGATTTTCTAAATCAGTTTTGTTTGAAATTACTTTTAGATTAAGTTCTCATGTGGGTGTGGTAGATCAGTACTCCAATGGTAGTCAGTCCCAAAGATGCAGAACTCTAATGCAATGATGAGCAGCTGGACCTTGACATGGGAAAAGCTAGACTGATGTTTAGCCATTGGGTTGGCCAGTGGAACTATGGTTCCCACTTGACTTGATGGCTTCATTCCTATTCTAGGCCAATTCCCATTAGAAATCACTCTTAAATTCACAATGCTCATCAAATTAATTAGAGTTCAAAAGGTTCACAATATTATTGCTTTTAATACTTAAATCAACAGTGACACTAGCGAGGCTTGACTATATAACAAATTGCATATAATACATCTTCCCCCATTTCCCAGCCCTCATCAGAAAAAAATACTAGACATTTAATATATATATTTTATGAACATTAATATGTTATAGTAACATCAAAACTTGCATTCCTTTAGTGAGTGTAGTGTTTCCTTATTTTTTTTGACCATCCATTTCCTCATCATATGGGGAACTTGTCAATCTTTCTTTTTATAATCACAGACAAATACAGGCTTTGTTAGTTTTTTTCAGGAAATGAAAGTGGTTGTATTTGCTGAACCAGTGATATTTATCTTACATTGATGAAACCCATTCAAAACTTCCTGTACTATTAGTTCTGCAGCTTTGTGTATAGACAAAGAAATTCTTATACACAACAGAACTATATTTTAGTGCCTTTCAACAGTAAACTTCAACAGTAGACAATATTTGTGTTATTAACCTCCATCCTGTGAAGAATGCCTAAGTGTACTCTTAAGTCATGATCATGCCAAAAGTATTTAAGCTAAATAAATAACCCAAATAAAATAAAATAAAATAAAATTAAAAAAAAAAAAAAGGAAAGCGTTTAAGCCTCATTTTTACCTAAGGTCTTTGGGTAAAGGAAGATCCCCCCCTCTTCTAAGCTGTTGTAGGAGACATCCATCACAACCCTGTAGAAACCACAGAATTTCTGGGAATTAAGGGCCAACAGTCTTCTCTACACAGGCCCTTGTCTACTTTGTGACTGTCTGTGGTTGCGCAGGGAAGATGTGTTACGATATTATGAAACACATAATTGTGATGCAAGATTAAATAATGATCGTTAAAGTCTACAGCATTGTTACAACTCTGTATCTACATGATCTTCGTGGTCCCTTTTTTTGTATGTCGGGGGTTTTTGTGTGTTTTGTTTTTTGTTTGTTTGTTTGCTTTTTTAAAAATTCTGTATCCTTACAGCATTGAAAATGTTTGCTTCACAGTCATAAGATAAACATCAATGAAGCATCTCTCACAAAATATTTTGTCATGTTCTGAGTTACATAATGGCAATCTAAATCTGACAAATTAGAAGCCTTGTTTCATTATTAGCTGGTATAGTAAGGAAGGCTATTACATCAATTTCATCACCACCTTTGTTTTCAGGAAGCCAAACTAATGTTCTCTTGTTGCTTAAAACTTTGAGACTGTTATCCTGACTTCAACCTGCTGTTAGGCATTGCACAAGTTCTGCTAGAAAGGCTGCTGTCATGTTGTGTTCTGTTCTCCATTCTTTCCACACCGTACTACTGTGTGTTTACTATTGGGGACTTTTCTTATGTTCCTGTACCATGCATGCTTTTTGTGAGGACATTCATCAGTATGAATCAGTAGTTCATGTAGGACCTAACAAATGAATCACTGAACTTTTGGTCTCTTTTAAACTGTAAATAACTGAACACTTTAAAGAAGTCTGTAGTGTAGCCTTTGTAAAATGAAATTAAATTCAACAACATAGACCTCTTCATGCTGCCTTTTTTACCCAAAGGATTCCTTTTTATGGTCAATCACTCTCCAAAAAATTGCAAGCCTATAGAAGGAGAACATTCACTAGACTTTTAGATGCCAACATAGTTTACTTTGATGATTGTTTCTCTTCTTCTCTTAGCTCTGTAGTTGAAATTGTTCACTGTGAAAAGCATCTCAGTCATTGACTGCAAGAAATTGATACTATTTCATGACCTTTTTGTCAATCATCTCCCATTCACAGGAATCAGATCTATTAACTACTGCTCTGGTACTTTGGCATTCCACTCTAAAATGGCACTTTTTTTTTTTCCCCTCTTGACTTGGCTATAGCTGGGCTTTGGAAGACTGTGTTAAAAATTATTAGGTGTATTAGACATGTAAAACTTTTTAGAGGAATGATGACAAAGATAAATCTGATTCTGTTGTGTATGAGCTAGCACAAAGCATAAAACTAAGAATAAATATATTCAAGAGACTATATTCCTTCCTTTCTCATATTGAGGTCATCTGGCATCTGTGACTGCCTTTCTTCAGGGACCCTTTATAGTCTGAATTCTGGTAGTGCACACTCTGGGATGCAGAACAAACAGTATATGTATTTACTTTGTAACAGAATTGGATATAAACAACTCATTTCTCCTACTTGGTATCTTGAGCATATTATAATATACTCCAGAGGAAGTGTTTTTAAAATTTGCTGTCAGCAGTGCAATATTCTTAAAACTGTAGAAGTAAAAGACAGTGACTGGAATTTCTAGTGAGCCATTAACTGCCTAAAACTGGAAGAGATCTTGAAAATTACAAGTTCTCTTGTAAAATTCTTCATCATATAATAGAAGTCTCCTGTCCTAAGAATGAAGTCTTATGACTTTCGCTCAAAAAACATTGAAATTTGCTAGTGCTGCTGGAGACCTAAGAATCTAAATGATGTTAAGGATAAAGTTGGTCAAAATTTGCAATTCACGTAACAATTTCAAAATATTACTAGAATTCTGTTTTGTATTTTTTTAACTACCTTGTTATATTTTCAAAACTTGGGAAAGCAGATTTTTTTTTTCTGCTTGCAGATTTAGAGGAATTTTAAGGAATATGTTATGTCATTGGGTTTTTTTGGTCACAATTTCCTTATTATATTTCAATCTTCACTTTTTATATTATTTCTCTTCCTTCTGGGTTGCATGCTCTTTGGTGCTTTTCTCCATTTACAGTACAACAGCTCTATGGAACTTTCTTTGGCCAGGTTAATTCAGATCTGGTCTGGAGATGCTCACACTTAAAATCTTGCCAATTGTTTTTTCCCTCTTTCTTTTTTGGGGGAGGTGTTCTTAGATTTTTACATTTCTCTTTTGGCCCTCATTAACAGTAGTACTCACATACAGTGTTCTGCTGCAACCCTATTATCATAATCTTTACTGTATATCCTTACAAACTTACTGTTCAGACTATGATACATTTGAGGACTTTAACTTGAAAGTTAACATGAATTTGACTGAAGAAGGGACAGCTGTTCTTTTGTAGTTTCTGTCGCACTAAATATCTGCTCTGATAAGCTTACCAGTGATATCACTTATGGAAGCTGTGAGTGATGGAAAATGTCATGCTCATGGCACTGCATCCTCTTGAAAGGGTATCCCAGTGAAGCTAAGATAAAATTAGTATTAGTGGAATAAAAATTTGTGGTGTAGTGTAAAAGAGTAATCTTATTCATCTGCATAATGATGTTTGTATTTCATGTCTGACACTTACACGTCTTTCTTCAAGACACTGGGAAAATGCACCAAAATTGAATCTAAGCATAAGCAAGTAAATGACTTACACATATATTTGAGAAAATAACAACTAATTAGTCAGAAAATGGCTTAAATCCCCAAAATTTTCATGCTTTGTCAATACTTTAGCAAGCAGAAAACAATCATAGCTTTGTTCCAGTTAAAGATATTTTCAATTGCTTTGTTGATATCCTGTGAATGAGAGAAAAGCTTGCAAGCACTACTTCATTAACAGAACTCAAATTAGTTTTCAGAAATGGTAAACATGTCTATAATCACAATTTATTCCAGTATTAATTTCATTCAATTTGCTCTTTATAAGTTTAATTGTATAACACTTTTTTAACTTTATTTAACCTTATTGTAATTGGAGGAATTCGCTGTTCTCTAATAAAGTAAATGAAGAATGAAGATGGAAATCGTTATCTGAAGTTACCTGTTCAGGTTGTCTGAGTGTCAAAATGGAGATATTTAATGGAATTTTCTCCCTGTGTTGAGTAGAAGACCTCTTTAATTAAATTGGAATATTTCTGTATTAATCAAAATACATCCACTATTCTGATGTCATATTGCCATTACTCTCAAGAAAATAAATGCTAAATGAATATTCAAATGTGTCAGATAAAGCAAATTAATTTGTAGCTTCACCTTTGTGGAACATGCCCTGTGCTAAGGTAGCTGTGACGCTGGTGTTAGGTGATCTTTTTCTTAATAAAATGTACAGTCAATTAATAAGTAATCATTAATACTTTGTTTTAATAGTCTGTGTTATGGTTGATATTTCATGGTTTTTTTACATACAAATTCAAATTTGTTCTGGTACTATGACAATGTGAGAGAAAAGGGTATGCTCAAAAATGGCTTAATTCTAATCCTGTTTTGTTAAAGCCTGGAGAACTGAATGCTTTGATTTTATTGATCTCACTGATAAACTTTACATGCATCTCTTTTGTTGTCGGGATGAAGATATTAATATGGTTAGTGCCTCTATTTCTAGTTCACAAAATAAATCTCTATGGATTCTCTTTCCCCTTACCGTGTGTATTGCTCATTGTTGAAATATTGTCTGTATTCTGGCAAAAAACCCCACATAGCTGCAGCTCAGTATATTGCTGTGCTGCAAGGGGTGTTTTAATAAAAGAAAAAATGCCCATATAAGGTAAAATGTAGCTTTATATATGCAGCTTGGTATTGTGCATTACTGAACCCCTCTCATCCTTGCTTTCTACAAGGCAGAACATCTGCAATAGTTTCTTAGGCTGAAAGCATGAAGGAATGTTATATGTGGTAAATCAGGGGACAGAAAGTCTGCTTGACAATGTTTTGGTGCCAGCTTCTTAAACTGGTGTTGGGTAACCTCTCTGACATGCTGTGTGCTCCTTACTGTAACGGTTTGAATGGAATAGGATCTGCAGTTTTGCCACCCTATTGTTGGTACAATTTCACATTTACCTAAGAAAGATGTAACTTTTCAGAGAAAAAATAATTAGAACTAAATAAATATCTTTTATTTAGATGAGACAGTACTGAAATTAAAAAGGGCAGTGTTTCTCCCTGAAATTCCCTGTCTGTTTCAACTTAATATTTGTTTTAAGATTACTATTAGACTTCTTTAGGAAGTCAATTAGTTTTAAAATTGTAGCCCTTTTCACTGTCTCATCGAGCCCCATGACACCAAAGAAGAGTATTGCAGTATGAGCTATAGCATTAAGTTACTAGACCAGCATATGGTCTTTTTGGAAAGAAAGGTCTTAAAAGATGTTTGAAAAGGAAAGTGGTAGCTGAATAGCAATGTCCCCAAAGTAAATACTTCAGCAGGAACTGCAGCATAAAAGATCTCCTCTGTTAAGGGCCATCTAAATCAAATGTAATGTCTAGAAATTATTCAGCCTGTTTATATTGATAAAATGACATATTTTCTAAAAATATTTTCATTTGGTATGGTTTGCATGCCAACAGAAAATAACATCAAGAGTGACTTAAACATTTTACACCATTTTTGGAAACTCAACGAGTGTCTTTTTCATATTGTCCTTAAATTTTTATTCTATTTTTTTATGTTAACATTAGTTGTGTCTGCCCTAAACCACACTTTTTGAGTTTATATTGTCTCTGTTTTGGGCATTTATATTAAGGAAAGAAAACATTACGCCATATATTCAAGATAATAAAATTAATTACAAGCAAAGTCATGTGGGAAAAAAACCAAACCAAACAAATCTTTCAAACCAGGTAAATTAATTCTCAGTCCAGAATGCTCCTTATTCGGACACATAAAACTTAACCTCCATCAGAGTTTGCCACTTTAAGGCAAATCTATCACATTAAATTGGTGAGAAGGCCAAATGTGTAAGTAGAAAATGTAACAGAAATTTTCAATACATGTTGCAAAGGTAGGGTCCATTGAATCAGGTCTTCCTCTCAATTGTCTTGAGAAAAATTAAGAGCTTGGCTTACACACGTATCAGATGCTTTAAGTCAATTTTTTTTTTTTTGTGACAGTGCAAGTCTATGTCTCAAGTATGAGTAATGGCCATTTTGCTACACACTGTTCTCTTCAGGGCAATTTGCTTTCTATCTATTGCTTGTAGGTCACTGTGCAGAGAGCAAATGGGATTTTTTTAACAACTTTTTATTCTGCCAGCTTCTTTTATGGTATCTCTAAAGTTACAGACATTTATTTCTTTCTATAGGAAGAGTTTCACAGAGTAATTTCACAGAGTAATTGTCAACAACAATTAATAGTGGGGGTTCTTCTGCCTTCATTTAATTACTAAAATGTATAGTATAATCTTTAATAATAATATAATATAATCGCTTTGGCTCTGAAATTCAGGATTTTGAGGGTAAGAAAAGATGCGTAGGGTATTGTCTTAGAACTATTAATGAAATAACATTATAGATTTATTTGCATAAAAAACATTGCAAAAGTACTAGAAGCTCTGTTATGACTTGATATCATGTATTGCCTTGTATTATTCATGTGATTTCCTGTGACACTTCACAATATAATTAATCATGCAGTAAGTTA
Organism: Cettia cetti; assembly: GCA_013401135.1. Classification (NCBI taxonomy): domain Eukaryota; kingdom Metazoa; phylum Chordata; class Aves; order Passeriformes; family Sylviidae; genus Cettia; species Cettia cetti. The sequence continues at coordinate 13,353 of VZUI01086850.1, forward strand.
GTAAGCAAAACAGTTGCCAAAGGAGACAATGTCCCTTTAAAGATACATAAATGCAAAAGGATAGCTGACACCTATAACAGATTTGAATTATCTTGGGTTTTTTTTTTTTTCCTTTTTCTGGCTAATGATGAGCACTGGTTATTCACAAGTGAGCAATTTTCCCTGTCATTTTTAAAAAGAAGCAGATAGTTAATAATAGGTCTTGGGATCAGGATGAATCTCTAGAGACAGCAAAATTTCAAAAGAATTGATACACAACTATTATTAAGAAGAATAAAAGAAAAATGAAAGCCTTTTGCATGTTCACTCTGTTTATGCATTATAAGAATAGAACATAGATTCAATGTTGATAAACTCCAACATGGATGGTAGCAAACCCAGACAATCTCAGTAAAGTGAAAGGAATTACAGGAGCCCTATGCATCAGAGTACATTTTGTAGAGGTGAAAATCAGTAGACCATGATCCATCAAAATATTATCAGTTTCAATGGTAGAAAAAAAGGAAGTATTTGGTTCTATTTATGTTATTCAGAGAGCTCATGAGCCAGCTTTACCTAGGAAGGTGATGGGACACATCCCTCACTCTCTGTTAGACTATATTTAGTAATCTAGTGCTAGAGCCTTCCTTATCACGTACTAAGTGCAACCCGTATGCAACAGCATTATTCAACTGAAGTGTGCTTCTTTACACATAAACAGGACATCTGCCTTCGCCTGGAAGTGGGGAGTTTTCAAACAGTAAAGAAGGGTATGACTATTCTCTGTTTCCACATTAGAGCAACTGCATGTATTGCTCTTGTATAAGAATAATCGAAAACTTGCAGATTTGCTTTTTTTTCTCAGATGTTCGTGCATTTGTTTTATTATTCCTTGTATTTAATATTACACTTAACTTTGTAGTTTCATTGTTCCTCTTTTGCCTGTTGTGAGTTCTTTTCATGTTAGATATTATAATCAATTGATAGGACTGAATCTAATGAATCAGGTAACTGATTTTACGGACCTTAAAACTGTCAAAGTATGGTTTTCACAGCACCACAGTTCTAACATTAAAGATGATGCTTCAAGTTGTTTTGTAAGCTCTTTGTTACTAATCCTGTACTTTAACTCACATCCCTGGAAATCAGGTGTCTTAACAAAAGTGTATGCAGTAAGGACAGCAAATAGCATTCAGCTAAGGGAGGAATTTCAGGAATGATTTAACTAATTTTTTTTTCTTTTTTTTTTACAGGTTCTTTTGCTAAATTGATAGCATAGGGTTAAAATAACTTCTAAAATTATACATGGGTATGTAAAGAGGGTGGTGGTGGTGGTTAGAACAAACAAGCCTGAACCTGCCAGTCAGTAAGGGCTTGGGAATGGAGCGTTAGCCTTTGTCTTAAGCAAATCAAGTATGACTCTGTACGGTAGCAAAACAAGAGAAGTAATCATCAAGTGATTGATAAATGAGATGATCGTTAGTGATTGAATACAATTACTGTTCGACCAGAATCACAAGAATTCATGCTTGGGTAAAATCAATAAAACAATATGGGTTTAATAATTGAATATGAAGTTGTGTAATGGGAGGGTATAAAAGCACGTTCATTGCGGATCAATGTCGAAATCAGATTTAGGTCTGTACCCCTGATTCCCAGAGCTCTTCAATAAAAGCACCTGCATATAATCCTTCCGTGATTATGTACTCCTATGCTAATGAATGAGCAAGGCAGTAATGTCATGGCACCCTATTAAAGAGCATAAAGAGGCATATTTAGCCTATTATAGATGTGGCTTCATTACTACAAACTCACTGGACCTGACTGTCAACCAAACTACATAAGTTACATTGCAAATGATTTTCTGAAAAATGCTGGTTCACTGACTTCAGTCAAGTTATCCTGGACTCCTGCTGGTGTTGATGATTTCTGAACGGCAATGGAATCTCAAACAGCAGAATCGTAGAGGATGTTATGTGTTGACCCCTCTTGGCAGCTAAGTACCACACAGCCAATCATTCACTCCTTCCACTAGTGGGATGGGGAGTAGAATGGACCCTGTAAATTTGTGAGTTAAGGATAATTCAATATAGAAAAAAAAAAAAAAGAAAGAAAAAGAAAGAAAATTAAACAAAATAAGCGATGCAGAAACAATACATGACCACCTCCACAAGCAGATTGCTGCCCAGCCAATCTCCAAGCAATGGTTGCCTAACCAAACTTTTATCTCTTAATTGTTTAATTAATTGGTTAATTGTTGAGCATGATGTTATATGACATGGAATATCTCTTTGGTCAGTTTGGTTCAGTTGTCCTGGTTGTGTCTCCTCTCAAATTTCATATCCTCAATGTACTTGCTTTCAGGACAGTGGGAAAAAGAGAAAATCTTGACACAGTATGAATGCTGCAACAATAGTCAAAACATTCCTGTGTAATCAACACAGTTTTACTCACAAATCCAAAACACATCAGTATACAGGGTGCTATAAAGGAAATTAACTCCATCCCAGCTAGAGCCAGTACTGCCAAGAACACGAAATTTTATTTGCAATTGCAAATCTCTGTGCTTAGTAGAATGCTAATTAAGTTGGTGATCTGCAGAGAAATCAAAAAAGCCTCAGCCTTTATACAGTGGCTAAATAGAGATGATTATTTTTTGCTCGGTGAATTATATTTCACTCTTGCTTATTTTAAATATACAGCTTTTCTTGGGCCTGCTTTTCCTTCTTCCTTATACCTTTTCCAGGATTTTCTTTCTAGTCTTTGCATAAATATCTTCCATTTCTCAATCTGAACCAAACCTTATTACTTATTCCTAACCTCTCCAATGAACCTAAGCTGTTGAAATGACCTTAATGAGCCACTTTTTCTATTACTGGTCTTCTAAAATTCAATTACCTTAGTTTGTGTCTATATGCATGTCTTTCTTTCAGTCAGCGTTTCGGACTACTTATTTCAAACACTAAATTAAAAATTTTCTTATACTTTGGAAGAAGCTATGAGAAAAGAGGTATTTATATTGCGTATATTGTAATACTATTCATAGTAAATAATGCCTGATTGCTATGTCTTTATTATATCTTTTAGGTTAATCTATAAATGCTGTCTATGTGAGGTTTTTTTCTTGGTCCAGAGTTTTCAACAAAGATTTTATTTCTTTTTTTTTTTAAACACTACTAACTTACCTGTAAATATTTTATGAACACTAACTTTTATGAATTTATGAAATAGGTGGATTTTTACCAATTTAGGTATGCATATAATTTGTGAATCCTTTTAAAATGATTCAAAATTACCTTTGGATTAATTTTTATTTCATGATTTTAGCTTCTAAGAATTTATGAGCCTCTACAGATAGAAATTACAGCTGTTTTTCATTAAAAAACTAGAATTCCAGCTGATCAATAGGATAAAGAAGGCATTATTTATTCTGATGCATATATTTGACATTCAGAGAGGAGTTATTCAACAACAAACTATAACCAAATCTAGAATGCAGGCCACTTTGAGTTTCTTTTAGTCCATGTTAAGGGGACAAAAAAAAAGATTCCATTAGCCTAGAACAGGTTTCTAAAAATGGTAATTTTTCAATATGACCAAAAGTTAACCTCTAGATAATAGATTGCAATGTGAGGAGTTCAGATTAAAAACAGATTAAATTGTTCTATTCACCATGTGTACCCTCTGAAAAGACATTGAACAAGCTGATGACATTCTCATGTTGTCCCGAGCATCCAGAGGCAGAAACAATGATTTTAAATGCTAGTGTGGCAAAGCAGTAGCAGGATTAAATTCTAAACCATAAAGATTTTGTGATATCTACAAACCTCACACTCTTTCCCTCTAACTCTCCTTAATTGGGCAGTAATAATTTTGAATCCAATCTGCCCTGGATGACTGACCGACACAGCCCATTGTGTCAGAATAGGTATTTTTGCTCCAGTGAAAATAGCTCATACATTTTTTTTTAGATGAACATGGAATGTTACTGATGACTAAGCAGGAATTCTTCAGGACTAAAGTAGTGATGGATGTTTGAGTTCTGCTTTTGCACTCTTTCAGTCCAGAGCTGAGGTGGGATTTTGTCTTACAAAAAAAGATGGGGACAAATTTTTATCAGAGCCCATTGTGATAGGACAAAGGGTAATGGTTTCAAGCTAATAGAGCTGGGATTTAGGTTAGGTATAATGAAGAAATTCTTTCATGCTAGAGTGGTACTGGCACAGGTTGCCTAGAGACGTGGTAGTTGCCCTATCCCCATAAACATTCAGGGTCAGATTGGATGGGGCTCTGACCAACATGATCTAGTTGTTCAAGATGTCCTTGCCCATTTGTTAGACTAGATGACCTTTCAAGGCCCCATCCAGCCCATACCAATCTATGACTCTCTGATTCTATCAATGTATATGCCTACTGTTGAGTGAAATGCAGAAATTTTGGCACTAGGCAATTCCCTGTCAAGTGTTCTGGCTGCCATGAGCCAGGAAAAAAAAAAAAAAAGAAAAAAAAAGAAAAAAAGGAAATAGGGTAATAAAAAAAACAAAACCAAAAGGAAATCTATTTATTTATTTTAGGGGACAAGTCTTCCAGGCATATCAGAGTTCCTCAGAAATTTCATACATCAGTGAAAAATAACTTATTATGCTTTTCTGCTCAAGAAAATAATTTGGAACATAATTCACAGTTGTGTAAGACAATTACTGAGATCGATTGCATACTATAGATGTCTTGCTATAGTATTCCCTAGTCTTTCCTACTGTGCTGACTCCAAGTAAATATGCTTAGCTGAAAGATACATGCAATGCAGAAAGATTAATCTCATTATTAACAGCTTCATTCCTGATTTAATTTAACCACAATAATGATATATGTCTTGAACCTGCACACTGAAATTGTCTGTCATGAAAGAAAGTGGGCTGAAAGAGAAGTCATAGTTGTGTCAGTGAGAAGATAAGAAACATAATGGCTTTGTTGGTGGATTTTATTTAATCAGTGTGAGGAGACAGAATAGAAAGTTATACAAGCCCTGGTTAGTCCTGACAAGAAAAGGGAAGGAGAGTGAATGGATCATCCAGCCAGAAAGCGTAAAGAAGATTGGTGTGAGGCTGAGTTTTCAGAGAGAAAAAAATCATAAAATGATAATATAGTTTGGCTTGGAAGGCAGCTTAAAAATCATCTAATTTCAATCCTCCTGAGGTGGTCAGGGACACCTTCCACTACACCAGGTTGCTCAGATCTCAGACCACTGAAAGTGTTGAACACTTTCAGTGTTGGGGCATCCGCTACTTCTTTGTGTGTTCCCAAGTTTCACCACCATCACAGTAAAGACTTTCTTCCTAATATCTAGTCTAAACCTACTCTCAGTTGAAGTCATTGCCTCTTATCCTATCACTGCATGACCTTGTAAAAAGTCTCCCTCTACAAGCTGTCTTGTAGACCCCCTTCAGATACTGGAAGGTGCTGTAAGGTCTCCCCAGAGCCTTCTCCTCTCCAGGCTGAACAAACCCAATTCTCTCAGCCTGCCTTCACATGAGAGGAGCTCCAGTCCTCTGATCTACTTGATGTTCTTTCTCTGTACCCACTCCAAGCAATTCATGTTCTTCTTGTGCTGGGGGCTCCAGAGCTTCATCCTGCCTAGCCACATTTCTTTTGATGCAGCCCAGGACAAAGTTGAGGTTTTGGGCTGCAAGTGCACGTTTTTGCCTCATAATGAACTTCTTGTCCACCACGGCTGTTCCTACTCATGCGGAGGACCTTACACTTGGCTTGATTGAACTTCATGAGGTTCATGCAGGTCCACGTCTTAGGCCTGTCAATGCCCCTCTGGATGGCATCACTTCCCTCTGGTGTGTCAGCTGCACTTAACAGCTTGGTGTCATTGGCAAATTTGCTGAGGATGCAATCAATCCTATCATCCCTGTCACTGACAAAGATTTCAAACAGTGCCACCCTCAATATTGACACCTGAAGAATATTGCTTATCTTTAACGAGGGAGGGCCTTCCCCTGACCTGAATTTGGACTGCAGGCAGGGAAAGAGAGATTGCTGTGTCAGGAGGCCCTGTTCTTTCTTTGGTGCATTTACTGTGACACCTTTTGCCCCCTTTTTCTTTTCTACATTTGGATGTCTGACATAAGATGGGAACAAAAAAGGCCACTGACAAGGAATTTGTCATAGATGAGACCTCAACAGAAAAGTTTGGGGAACCAGAGATGACCTGTGTCTGCAGAGAAACAGAATGAGTGTGTACTAGAAAAGCAGTAGACTGGATTTGGTGATGGTCAAATATTTTAATACTTTAAAATTATTTCAAACTTAGGTTTCACTGACCATTTCAGTATTTGGTGGTGTACAAAAATGTTAATAATGGCTCATTCCTCTCTACTTATTGGTAATCAGTTGGGTGCTATGAGGCCTCCATTCCTTCCAGAATAGAATAGAAATTAGAACAGTGCTGAGTATTTTTACATACTCGGTATGCTGGAATTTTGGAAATTATTTAGAAAAAAAAACAGAAAAAAGATCAACAGTAATAGCAGGCTGATAAGGCAGAGGAATCTCAAAAATATGTGCAAGAGTTGTTCAGAATCTTGAATTTACCCACAAAACAGCAATTCCAGCAACACAAAATAAATATTTCAGCCAAAGCAAAACCAGAAAATATTGAGATCAAACAATGAATTCTAAGCAATAGATTCCTCTTATCAGAAAACCTGCTGTCTGTTTGTTCTGTTCAGACTCCACTGACGTGAATTTAACTGTCATATACATCAACAGATTGTTGTGGAGATGATGTAGATCAGAAATGATCATGGACTGCTGAACAGATTTAGATAATGTCTGCATTCAGCAAAACAATGATATTTCAGGGAGAAATATGAAACTCATATAGAAAGACATGAATTTTATTATATATACATTACTATTATACAGTATCACATACAGCACAATAACTAGAACATTTAAATAAATAATATAATTAAATGTTCCACATACATATAATAAATACATAAACCTTATTATGCACAGCATTAAAGTTAATTATTTAATAAACTGAGTTTTTTCTTTAGCTGTTTATGATTTTATAATAATATTTTTTTTATTTTTCAAGATAATTGCTTGCAGGATCTTCAAGCTATGTGTAATGCAGAATTTTTAAAAATTCTGTAAATGAGTGTTCAAAGTAGTTATCACTATATGTTGTGTCAGCAAACTTTCTAATTTTCCTTCAAAACATTTGGGTTGTTTTGCAATGCACACATTGCCTGGACATTATAATTTGTATGTCTAATGTTGTATTATGATATTCCAGATGAAGGAAACTATTATGCAGCAAAAGAAGAACAAATTGAAATTGTTGTAATTCAGACAGGTTCTATATTATGCAACTTTGTCTGCATCATTGGACACTTGCTTGCTACTTTAACATGCAAAGTACTTAATGGTTTTTCTATGTAAGCTTACAGTAAGTTAGCACTCTCAATGGTTTATAAGGTGCATGTATTATTTAACAAGGTCCAATGTGAAATGTTTACTGAAATGTATATGCCGAAGATGTTGTGCTCAGTCAAATTAGGTTTGAATGCTTGTGCTGATTCATGGAAATAGTATGATAGGAATTGCGGCCTTTAAAAAAAAATGGACAGTTTATTTTCTAGACATTACTTTTCACACTGGAATGTCTTTGTTAATCTAAAGTCTATTTGCATGATATATTGCATATGACATATTTGCATCCTTATGAGAACTATGACTAGCAAAAACTTTTAATTTATTGCAATTTACAAAAAAGCCTCAATTGTTATTACAAAAATGATGAATTGGTCAGGAAAAAAAAAGTGTTTTATAGATAAAATTGATCAGTCCAGAACTTTAATTAGTTGTAATGTAGATTGCTTCAAGATGGCAGAGTGATGGAAAACTTTGCTCTGACTAAAGTATGATGTTTAGACAGAGAATTTCAAAGACTCTTTTTTATCTTAATGCAAAATTGGATATTCTCTAACATTAAAACAATTAAAATTATTCTTGATTACAGACTCTTTTTTTGTCATTATTGAAACAATGAAATTTTTGTTCACTATATATAATTTACTTTTCTTTGAACCAAGCTTGGCCTGATAAATAGGCTGTGGAAGAGATCAGTGATGTTATTGAAATGAAGTGCTACTGTTTAGCTGATTTCTTCTGACTCATTTATGGTGCAATAGGCTTTATACTCAACTAGATTTAACCATGCTGAGGATGAAAAGCGTGATTATCATTTGAATGTATCATTGAAGCAATAAATAAATCAGATGCATGAATTTTGACAGCAATGGGCAGTAGAAGAAGAATCCATCTTGGAGTTTTGTGACTGTGTAGGGAAAACAATAACTAATTGCTGATTAAAAAATAAAGAAATGTACTTAACTCTACTGGGATCTCAATTACATGGTGCAGGGAAGCAAAGGATGAATCATTCTTCCCCAGAATGCTCATGCTCAGTTCTAATAGCTGTAATCATCTTTCCCTACATTAATACTTCTGTGTTCCGAGACTGTTCAGAACTCAAACTGCCTTTTTCCCTACTCTAAACTAGGTGATAGCACTGAGCTTTCCTCAGTGAGACCAAACAGGACCAATGAAAGAAAACCAGAACTCCAGATGTTATTTTTTTATACAACTTTGATCATGAAGTTAATGTATTGTTGATAACGCAATGCAGTGAGAATTTATCTTTACTAGAGAGATCTTGTTTCTCCTTGAGACTCCTACCAACAAATTTTAAGAGTAAGTTTTATGACGCTCCTGAATATTTACTTCTACACAAAGATCCTTATCCAGTTCAGGTATGTGGAAATGCATAAGCTATCAGCTAAATTATCATCCTCAATTTCTTTGAAGAAAACCCCAAAATAAAACAGCAAAAGTTCTACTATAACTAAGAATCAATATGCACCTTTCTCTTATTGGACTTTACGCGTGATATATTCCAGAGAGATCAATGGCCTCAGGAGGAGTTGGTTTTAGTTATCTACTCATTTCACTTAGATTGTTGTTGAACATAACTGGTGATATGTTTAAAAGTTTTGTATGTTCACCTAATTTATTTTGTTTAAAAATTATGGGTGCTACATCTAGGATTAAGGTGGAACAGGATTTCTTACTACATGACTACTACTCCTTAGTAATTTTATCTATTTTATTTTTATTATGACAAGACTAGTTACACCTATTTAATTGAGACTACATTATGCTACAACTCTTTGCAGCTGTATGTCATTATTCTAGTTGGACTATTAAATTGAAAAATATTGTGTCCTCACTGGTGAATATCCCTGCATATGTGAGTAGTAATTTAAAAACCATCCATGCTGCAGAACATAAATTTCCCATACCAGATCAATTTTGAAGGTCTGCATAGTATTTGTGTAGCATGTTCAGGTGTAAGATGCATGTTGAGGAGTGCATTTTGACAGGTCACATTTACCAATCCTATCACCATTTATTTTAGGAGACTCCCCTTTGTCTTCAGTTATTTTTTTTATAAATGGGTTATTGTGGTCCTAAACACAGAACTAAATGTCTGTATTAAGAGACTATTTTAAGACATTTCTTGACTTGTATATAAAGGACCTATGAAAATATATATTGTCTTTGCAACTACTGAGAACAGTATCTATTTTGTAGCAGTACTTTTTAAAAGGTCTTGTAATTCCACACACAGTATGTTTTACAACAATACCACCCACTAAACATTTGAAAAATTTTGTGTTCATTTTCATGTCAAAAATGTTTGAAGCAATTATATGGTCTCACAGGTAAAATCCTGCTGTTAATAGAAAGAAAAGTCTCATATCTCCGTGGGGGTAAACACACAGTTAGTAAGAAATATACCTGTAGGTGAGCATTTTCCATGTTTTTAATACTCTAATCATCCTCTTAATTCAGACTCAGCATTAATAGTTAATAGGGCATCACTTAAATCTTCATGCACAAAGCTTCAAAATATACATTTAAAGTAAGTCCAGTAAAGAAATCTATCATAACAGATCATGCTTGCTTATTTTGGTAGTAATAAAAAGAATTTTTTTTAAAAAAGTTATGCAGCAAGACTGTCTCATGAAGTCTTACTTTGATTGAAAAACTAATTGTTTATTTTTTTTTCTCCTTCTTACAGATATACTGAGCTATATTTACATAGCCTTCTTTACATTTTCTTTTTATCTTTAAATGCATTATTTAGGAACTTTAGAAATTTTTTGTCATATCTTACTTCTTTTATTTCCATATGTCTTCATAGTTATGTTAAGCTTTCACCACACAAATTGTTTTCTCCAAAGTACCTAAGAAACTCTAATTACCAGACCTCCTTTTCTCTATTGTGAGAAAACTGGTAAGGTTCCAGGTTTACTTTCCTTTTGCTCTCCTTCTACTGCAAATAACTGTCTGATTCAGCAAAATATCCTCAAGTTTTTTTGGGGGAATGGCTTTTATACACTTTTCTATAACAGTGTGTGCTAAATTAGAGTACACACTTTAATTTCTCTGAGCTGTTTGTTTTGCATTTTGGGGTTTTTTTGGATACCACACTCATTCGTATAGCTGTCTGTGTCACCCTATGCAATCTGCCTCTCTTCCTGACCAAATATTCTTCCACTTTCTATTTTTTAAATATATTCTCCTACATTTTATTTTTACAAATATCTCTCCTAATAGTCATAATTCTAAAAGAATCCCTGAAACATGCATTGTTCCTGGCAAGAATGGGACATAATGGAAGAAAGGCTTAGTTGTCTTCTTCCCAAATTGTTCCTGGGACTGTGAATTTCAAGCACAGGAAAGTGTTTAAAGCCCTGAGACATGCAAGCTCTTTAGAAGATTTGTTTCTTGACCTTTTCTACTGAATAACATATTACTTATAAATAATTATATACTTATTTTCTTTGGACACACTAAACTATTTGAATTTTTGTTCTCTTTACCACACCATAGTGTGTAGAAGACAGCAAATGCAAATTAAGTACATAGAGAGTGGTAGAAATAGAGTAACACCAATGGAATTGAAATGATGACTGTATGTTTTAGGTATGTGAACACCAGGAATTTGGAGTTGTGTCACATTGTGGGACCAACTGGTAGTGGCAAAAAAGATAGGAACAGGAATGACGAGGCTATCCTAAAAATAGGAACTTTAATAACGACTAAAACAACAAAGGACAGATGCCCTGCACAGTATGAGATCATCCTCGAATACAAAACAACAGGATAAACTCAACAATACATAGGGTAAGGGCTGAGGGTCCAGAACCAATCACAAACACGAATCAAGAATGTCACCAAATATGTCAAATCCTGAGAACCAACCAGCTACTGTAACTGGAAGCATTGCTTAATATGGAAAAACTTAATTAACATATTAACTCCCATGATCCCATTTTTCTTGACCTAACTTGTCTAGGTGTCTCCTTTCTTAGTGTCCTGTCTCCCAGGGTCTTAAGTTGATGCCTTCTGGATAACCAGTCGAGATCAGTCCACTGTCCCTTCCTCCCAGGTCCATTTCCCCAGATTTGCACATCTAGCAAGGCATGAATAACAAACATAAAGCTAACACAGAACACAAAGAATGTGTTAATTTTCAAGTCAGAGGTCTTTGCAATATACCTGAGGTGAGTGTGTTTGCCTGCACGGGATAAAGCGGAAGGAATTTAATATAAACCTCAAGACCACAAAAACCTTTAACATATCCCTTTGTACAAACTCTTAATATTAGTAGTACTTCAAGAAAAGAAAAAGATGCTAAGTTTCAGGGTAAGGTGAAGAGACTAAAACTACTCCTTCAGAATGAAAACAGTGAAGTCTTTATTGTGCAGTGAAACCTTTAATTGCAGGACCACAGAGCACATTTTATATATCATTAACCTTCTTTATCTCCAATGTTTAATTCAGATGGATTTATGTATTTGTGTGATGCGTTGAATTGTCTGGCTTCTCTCAGATCCAGCCATAGATGAGCATTATGACAGTTCAGCCAAGTTGGGCTCCTTCCTGACAATTTAGGTAGCAAAGTGAAAAAATCTGCTGCCTTTCTAGTGAATTCACTTCTCTGCTAATTGTCCCCTGAGGAATAGAGTGTCAGCAACAAATCCTACCAAATCTTGCATAATGATTTAAAATGGAGAAACCAAGGCAGCTAAAGTAAAGGTCACTGTATAATCTCCATTTATTGAAACAAATAGAGTTAATCACAGTGCTCCATCTCTTGTAGATATCTTCGAGTGAGTGACTTTTTTCTCAAGAACTGAAACTTGTAAATTTTTTTAGCATTAGGCTTAATTTTATGTTTATAAGCTTTCTGCATTGATAATAATGAGATGTTAGTGCTCTTTCCCTTATATGGGGATTAACTTTTAAGCAAGTCTTGATTATACTTTTATTTATCAATGACTACAAAAACAGCCATTTAGAGAAACTAGGAAAACATGTTGAGTGAAGTTATCATGTTATTGTGGAAGTGTATGGTGATTTCATGAGGTAGTGTCCTCTGCCATCATAAATTTGTCTGGATGAAAAAAGCAATGTTATTTACATTAGAAAAAATGTAGAATAAATTATATATGTATGGAAAATATTGTCTGAAAAGGTTTAGTTACATGATGTTATTCAGATATGCAGAAACTGATTAAATACAATTCTGTTTCCTACTTTCTATGCTTCTTTGATTCTATGCTGCTGTTTTGGTTTTAGCTAACTAAAGTGGGAATTTTCATTTATTAGGACTTTTTTGTTTTAGTAGAAATTTGATTTGAACTAAACCAAACCCAGGAGTTTTCAGCATTTCACTGAAATTTTCAAGCAGTTCTTATTTCTTGGGAAAAAATATTATTTGATAGAAAATGTGAAATAAGATCACTTCGCTGGGGGATGACAGAATTTTCCTGGAAAGCTTTTTTGGGATTTCATTTCCTTGCTTATGCTTTGAAGTCTGGACCCAGTAGACTTTAGTTTGCTGGTTTCATGCATACACAGTTTACCTGGACATTTTAAGCAATTGAATAAGGAAATAAGGAAATATGAGTGTTCTGAAAACTGACGATGCTAAACACAGGTGCTAGCTGGATGACTTGGAACAGAAAGTTTAGTGGAGAGATTAAAACACAAATTTTGCCAGCACTACTCTTAAACAGCTTTCTAGGCTGCTCTAGTGTGCTTCATCCTCAATGCACTTTCTGAGGTCGTAGATAACCTTGAAGTGATGACTCAGTTTTTGAGTTACCCCATCACTAAACTCAGGATAGTCACTGCAACTCGGGACTGGCTGGCATCAGCTTGTTTTAGCCCCTAATTGGGAAAGACTAAACTGCCTGTTTCTTTTAAATGCAAATGTTTCTTCTCTGTGACTCACATCTCCCACTGCAGGCTTAGTCCTCTCTTTTCATCCGTTTTAAATGGTTTGTCTTGAAAGTTTTGTAGGGAAAAAATATTACTCCCACCTGGAATCATGATAGGTACTGTCTGTAGGTGTGCTTAGTCTGGTATTCAATGTGTTTCTTCAGAACAAATTCAGAACAATTTTCAGAATAATAGAACAAATAGAAAAAAAAAAAATCATACCAGAAATTCCTTTTATGAGAAATTTCTGGGAGTACTTTTCTAAGACCCACTAGGACCAGCCTGAGGCTCCCCTTCTCAATGAATGTCATCTTGGGGCTAGTTGGTGTCTTTTTTAAACAAAATAACTCCCATAAAAATATCTCTGGAGGACATTGGATTCTGTGTCTGTTTCATAACAGTCAATAAATACCATCAGTGAAATCTATGTGGATTATGATTGTTATTATACCAGCTCCAGGAGAGCACAGATAGCCCTGCTGAGACAGATGCTTCTGAACCACAGAATTCTCTTTGAGACTACACCTGAATTTTTGAATAAAGCAGAAGCAAGATCTGTTACTTAGCCCCGAGCCACATGGTCTAATCTGGACCTTTCGAAATACATGATGCTTGTTTCTGGAACTTTCTTAAGGTATTTGGAACAAATTGGTCATATAATAGTACCTACAAGCTCCCTTTGACTCATGTACATGTACGCACACACAGACACATCTTCATCATAGAGTTTCACTCCCCTGTGTGCTGGGAGCAGCCTGTGGTCTGTGCTATTCCAGTGATCACGTGCTGGTGCAAAATCATGCCAGGAGAATTCTAGTAATGGAGTGAGACAGGCAGGTGGCAGAGGAGCTTGCCTGGTTTATTGAGAAGTGCAGGCACATGCTCATTGGTCACTCTACAAAGGCAGAAGATACTGCAGTCCAGACTTCAGCCAGAGCTCGTGGCATTAGGATTTTGGTGTTCCTTCCAGTGGGGAGCTAAACAGTGCTTTGTTCCCCAGCCCCTGGGACTGTTGCTGTAATTTAAAGAGTTGGAAGATTAAAGAGAATGTGCTGAGCACCGTCTCCAAATCAGACTTGTCAGGCAAAGTGCTCCTGTGTATTCAGATGTGAATAGGTGGCTGCTCTGAAGGTGACCAGTGGAGGTGTTTCCCTGAGAGGAAGGAATTAGGCGCTCTCAAGATCTGCTCTGTCTCTACCAAGTCCTGGTCGGCAGTTCATTGATCTCTAAGTATATTAGATTAAACATTTCAGGCTCTCTGAATCAGCAAATTCAGCTTTAATTGTATTTGGTTTAATTAAATCCTGTATACACATTAATTCTTTCTACAATATATTACCATTTGCAGTACATTTTAGATACTAATTGCTGTAACTATAGTACTGAGACAACTGTAATAGTTCACAAGATTATGCTAGTTCAATAGAGATATTTATTTTTAGGGGATTTTTCTAGCTAGTTTGTGGTTGTTTGTAGGTGTTTCGTTTGGCTTTATTTTATTTTATTTTGGCTGTGGTTCAGTTTTTTCATAATTTTTTTTATTTTCTTCTTTCTGGAGGAGGGCCATGTATGCTTTTTATTAACAAAGAGCTCCTGTTTACACATTTGCATGTCATCCAGAGGTTGGACATGTGGCAGAGCAGCAATGGTCTTCTTTTTCAAACCTGTCAGTGTTTATTTTTGTACTTGTTTTATTCCAATTGAAATGAATTATTTCACTGTGACAATGCATATATATGACTGTCAGTAGGACAGTGACTATTAAACAGTTCTGACACCTTTTTGGAAAGTGGCCGAGCATTTTCTCTCACAGAAAATTTTGGCAGTTTGGAGGTTTGGGAGTTTTTTGGTTTGGTTGTTTTGTTTTTTCTTTTTTATTATTATTTGTTTTGGGGTTTTTGGGGGGGTTTTTTTGGTTTTTTTTTTTTTTGTTGTTTTTCTTTTAATGTTCAAGCATTCTAAGATATTTAGCTGAAAGACAGAGATGGTCAGAGCATCCATGCCCACCACTTCCAAAGCAGCCTTTTGTGACTTTCTTGGCCTGGTAATGGCTGGCAGGGGGCCAGAGGCTGCGTAATGAGCTGTGTGAAGGGCAGATAGCCCCTGGAATTACAGGAGAGAATTGTTACAGAATAAAGGGAAAGATGAAACTCCTGCGACCTCTTCTTATGAGGAAAAAGGCTGTGACACTTTCTCATTGTAGTCTATATTGAATAGATTGGATCTTGACCTTAATTTTAGTTTTCTTCAGTTTGGAAAAAAAAAAAAAAAGATTTAGCAATGTTTAAATAGAAGAACAATGTTATTTCCAGGGATTCAGTGGAAATGTTCTTCACCAACTGAAAAAAAGTTTTACTGGAGTCAGCTCTGCAATAACCCCTTCGTGGTTTGAAGTCACAATTATTCTCTTTCAAAAGGATGTAAAACTTTCATATTCAGAGTTTCAACATAGCAAAAATGACTGGTAAAATAGATAATACTAAGCAAAGGTGTACCATAGGACAAATATAAAGTGCAAGAAAAATCAAAAGTTAATGGAATAAGGGATTTGTAGATATTCTAGGAAAAAAAGTCATTAATCCCATTCCCTTTCCTTCTGTGAAACAGATGTTTTTTATATACATTTTATATACATTTACATATTTTTTTCACTTGTTATCATCTGTGATAAAAAGCAATATTCTAATGTGCAATCGGTGATAAAAAGTGATCTTAATGTGTTTAGATGTTGGAAGACTTTTATAATATTGTCATGTCATGAAGAATGTTTGGGTTCTCTTTTTTTTTTTTTTCTTACCACTGTCTTTTTTTCAATAACAGATGTGTAAAAACCTAATTTATTACCAATCATAACCGAGTAGGATAATGAGAAATAAAGTCAAATCTTAAAAAACATCTTCCTCTCTTGTGTCCCTTCTCCCCAGGCTGAACTGTACTCTCAGTTTTGCCTACCTCCTCCCCACACAGTGCTCCAGAGGGATCAGGAATGGGGGCTCGTGCCAGTTCACCATGTTGCCTCTGTTGCTCCTCCTTCCTTAGAGGTAGGACTCCTCACACTCTTCCCCTTCTCCAGAGAGAAAGTCTCTCCTACAGCAGACAGACCTCCACCAACTTCTCCAATGCAAGTCCTTTCCATGGGCTGCAGTTCTTCATGAACTGCTCCAGTGTGGGCCCCTCGTGGGGTCCTAAGTCCTCCCAGAAAAGCTGCTTCAGAGTGGGCTTCTCTCCCCATGCTGCCAGGTCCTGTTCCAGCATGGGTTTGCCACAATCTTGTCACAGTCTTGTTCTAGGCATTCACCTGCTCCAGTGTGGGGTCTTTCACAGGCTGCAGGTGGATCTCTGCTCCTCTGGGTATGTCTATGGACTGCAGGGGCACAGCTGCCTCACCATGGTCTGCACAACAGGCTGCAGGGGAACCTCTGCTCCAGCACCTGGACCACTTCCTCCCCCTCTCTTTTCACTGCCCTTGGTGTCTACAGGGCAGGTTTTGCCATATTTTCTTCACTTCTGTCTCTGGCTGCAGTTGCTGCTGCACAGGGGTTTTCCCCTTCTTAAATCTATTATCCCAGAGGTGCTACCACTGTCACTGATGAGCTTGGACTTGGTCAGTGGCAGATCTGCCTTGGAGCCATCTGACACTGGCTCTGCTTAACATGAGAGAAGCTTCTATCAGCTTCTCAAAGAAGTTCTTCATCTACCAAGAGCCTTGTAATGCAAACTCAGTAGAATGAGACTAAATGCTTCACAAATAAACAAAATAGGCTTCAGGTCTTGTATCACATTACTTTTATATGTTAAGTATTTCTTGGCACAGGCTTTGAATCCTAGCGGTATTGACTTCCAGTTCTGAGCTGTACTCAAGGATCAGCTCTCTTTTAAGGTCAACAAGTATTTAAATAGTTAATAGTTAAAAGTAAATAGTTGATGCGTTAAAAGAATAGGGATCTCTCCAAGTCTGAGTGAACACAACAGGAGTTTAAGGACCACCTTTTCTCTTCAAATTAGTATTCTCCCTGTTGATTCAAGCATGTTATATCCTGTGATGGAAGAAAAGGTGAGAGCTGAATCCAGTTTTCTACTGCTTTGGCAAACATTTTGAGTAAGCCTTATATTTCTTTCTCTTTTTGTTCCATTTAAAAAAAAATCTTTCACTGAAATTCAGAGAGGAAAAGGAAGAGGAACTTCATTCACCCCAGCACTTCTGTAGGATTCCTGTATGAATTCACTTCCCCTATTACCTACCTACAACCCAACATTCATTTCCAAGACTACTTGTCATATCTGGCTCTGGGTTGTGCAAGGGCAATAGATTCTTCTTTCCTTCCAGTTGGAACTGAGTGATTTAATATGAAAGAGATTCTTTGAAATACACTGAAAAAGAGCAGCCATCTGTGTTCAGAGAAAAAAATGGTAGTTTTTTTTTATTCTAGGAAAAGGTTTTGTACTCTTTTGCACGCTCACAGAATTTTTTGCTTTTGCTTCACCAAGTATACTCTAGGTGCAGATACAGCATAAGAATAACACCTTCTACAATCTATGCAGTCAGGAAACTAAAATAGTAACTCTTCATCCATGTTGAGAGATAATTCAAGCATCTAATCAACTATTGTAAATGCTAATGTGAAGGTGTGCATATGTATCATTGCACACAGAGCCCTTCTCAGATTATTCTGAAATTCAGGGAGATGGCAAACAAGCTGTGGCAACACCTTTAGTGTCTCATTTATGATTTATGAAAATCTGTGTCACATATTATTTAATATCCAAATAATATGCTGTTAACATCAATGAACAATCTCAAACCTTGTAAAAGGCAACCAAATAATTAAGTTGAGGAGTAAGTTGGGTTTGAGAGCAGTATTATTGTGTCCAACAGCAAAGAGCCTTTTCCAGTATTTTTAGTTCCGCTGGGTCTTATCTAATGGTTTGTGGCATGTGAGCTCACACAGTGTCTTGCACCAGCTCTCCTTCTAAACATCACGCAGAAAACAGCTGAATATTTTAGGTGCATTTGTAGAATGTTTCTGCTACTCTGATAATTTATCCAAAATCTATTTTGGATTTATCCAACATCTAGAAAAGACCACTCAGTAAACTCAGTCACAGAGTGTCAACCAAGATTCTCAAACATCTGGTGTGCATCAAAATTCTCTGTGTGTACATAGCCAGAAACCTCCTATCATTAAAAATTAAAGGAATAAAAATAAAAATACCTTTCTGAGGGGAGCATTGTGTTGAGGAATCTGCATGAAATGCTGAGCTGTTTGATAGCACTTTGCTTATAACAATTGTCTCTTAGGAGTTGACTCCCAGCAGTTCCAAAGCGTCCAGTTGTTCCCTTAACCTGCATGGAACCTCCCCTCTAGATGACTCTGGTTTAGAATTTGTTTATTTCTTGTCAGCCAAATGTCTTCCTACTAGAATCATTATAACTGGAAACATGACCAGTTTTCCTCATTGGCATGGAAGACTAAGTAGGTTTACATAGGTTTACATTTAAGTTTGAATGGACAAAATCGTTGCAAGTTTGATGTGGATCTCTGCACTTGTAGAAAACAGCTGGCAGCATTTTTAGAAAAGTGTCTCCAGTTTATTTTATATTAATCCTGTAAACTTCCAGTTAGCTATTGCAGTATTTCTTTCACTTAAGTATTCATATGTTTGCATTTAGAAAGAAACTTAAGCACTTAAGGAGTCATAATAGAAAAAGAGATGATGTTAATTTGTCCAGATGAAAATAATAAACTAAATGCTTTCCACTAACATATTTAGCAAATCACTTCTCAAAACCCATTTAGATAATGTCTATTGGAAAAGCAGTGTAGTTCAGTCATATAATTGATTATAAAGGTAATTAGTTTATTTCCAGATACTGTGTGTTCAACTTTTGTTTCCATTCATTTTTATGTTTCAATGAGGATGCTAACTATTTATAAATACAAGCTGTCTCTGTTAAAGAACTATAGATAAACAATTTTCAAGTCATCCTTTTGTTCATTCTGTCACTCATCATACTCAAGATGTAAAATATTTTTAGATACAAGCTGTCTCTGTCAGAAATTACTTTCATCTGATGCTCTCACTGTTGCATTCATCAGGGAATCAGAGAAGTGGAGAATGCTCAGAAGAGGTTTAAATAATAAAGAGCTGTGTATTGCAGCAGAGACATTTTTTCTACCTCAAGCTGTAGTTATCTGATCAGGACATTCCATTTAAATTTCTTGATTTACATTTCCACAATGGAGATTTGAACCTATTATGCCACATTAACACACAAAATCTTCACTTCGTAAATAAAGCTTCTTTCTGTCTTTAAGCTAGTTATTATTCCTGGAGAGGGATTCCTGCAAAGGAATGTTAGTGAGCAGTGCTACACCCTGCTCTGCTCCCAGGGCCTGAAACCCTTTAAATTTTTCCAGGACAGAGATCAAATGGATTAATACCAATCCACTCATGATCCGGAGTTGGGGGCCTTTTCCAATTGCAGTGGGACTTGTAATGAGATCTTTTCCTTCATTTCTCTCTCTGCAGCTCTGACACCGCCCTACACTCTAACAGAACAAAAACTTAATTATGATTATGTGATTCTTTCTAATGATGAAAATGAAGACTAATAATGAAGGATGACACATTACAACTTTAATATGATTACCAATTTAATTCTGACTGGAATCTCTCTGCAGCACAGTTTGATACATAAATGAACCAGAATAAAAAGATTCTCAATCACAATTTCTGTTATAAAGAGTATCTACTCAGGGTTTTGTGCATGTTTCATACCAAGTTTAATTTCTATCAGTAGCAGTGAAGGGAAGAAGAAAGAAGAGTTCTGACACTAAGCAGAGGCTTATAAGCATTCAAAAGAGCATTGCAATGAATTTTATTTCTAGATAGTGACAAGTTAGGAGCAGAAAAATCACTTTCAAAAGAGCATCACAGGTGAAATAAAAACTAGCTGAGACAAGTAAATTGAGATATCATTAATTTATCAAACACTTACTACATGTGTTTACTTCCTGCTGCTATCTGTGCTGTTACCACATACAAAGTGATATAATATGAAAAATAAATACTGCTGATTATATACCCTGAGCTTTTATCAAATGGAATTGAGCAAGCCAGAATCAGAATAGAAGAGTTGTGGCAAGGTTAAAAATCACAGAATTATAGGATGGATGAGGCTTGAGAGGACCTCTCCTGGTCCAGCCTCTCTGCTCAAACAGGGCTACCTGGAGCATGCTACCCAGGATGGTGTCCACACAGCTTTTGAATGCCTCAAAAGAGGGAGACTTCACAACCTCTCTTTGTCACCTGCTAGAGGCACAGACCCAGGTCTCATCCTAGAAGCAAGATCCTTGAGAGTATATTAAGATACACAGGTGGTTAGGACTGATTTTCAGAATTTTTCTCAAGGAATATGAATTAAAGTCTCTGTAAGTAGGGAAAAAAAAAAAAGGAGAAAAAGGGATAGACACTGACATTAAAATAAATGAGTTAGTATCTCTATAAAAACAATATACCCATTGGCTGTAATTTTTAATTATCTATCTGGGACAACCCAAGTCCCAGTGCATACACATACACACACACATATATATACATATACATATACATACCATCTCATATATATATGTGTGTGTGTGTGTGTGTGTGTCTCAGTATATTACAGAAGATTTGTTAAAGGGATTCATCTGGATATTTCTACATGGTGTACCACAGAAATTTGTTAATGCATTCTAACCATATGCAGAATTGAAAAAAGAGCCACGACTGTAAGAGTATCCAGAGAGTCCTGGGCATAAACTCCATGAAGACAAATCACACAGAGAAGCAGGAGGATCAAATCCTGTCAGAAATTGCAACATCTGGAGGGGTGAATAATTCTCTGTATGTATATAGATCTATAAAATTTAGCACTGAGTTGATTTTATAATGTGTATGCTTCCAAAATTATTGTTATTTTTTGTTAGTGCCATAAAAAATAGTCCACAGTCAGTTTTCAAATTATTCTGGATTTTACATTGTAGTATACTGTTTAAGGTTTTATAGTATTAATCTTTCTCTTTTCAGGTTCCAAGCCTTAGTGGGACTTGATAATACTTCTTTCCAGACTGCCGACTGGAAACATATATTCATATAATATACGTGTATACTTGTGTATGTGTAATTCTTATGTGGTTTGAAAGCTGCTCTTGTCTAGGAGAGAACACTTCAGAGTAAAAACATGTAAACATGTCAGCTATCTGAGAGCTTTCCATGTTCAGCAAAACGAAATGGTGGAGAGTGCTTTATAAACTCTTCATTTAATACTGAGTTACCAGAGCTGTTCTTTTCTTCAGTCTTTTGCATCACACCTAAGGCATGAGAGTCTTCATTTCAGGTTTCTTCTGCTTATTAAGTTCATAGGCACATAATCTGCCTTTTAAGAGTTACTTTAACTAAAACAGCATCTATTTATATGATGTATGCAAAGAGTTATCACATTACAAATGCAGTTCTGTAGGTGTTGCTCTGATATTTGCCCCATGCTGCTTATGCAATTTTTGCCTGCTAACATTATATATTTATGTAGTAAAGGGATTGGTGGTATGTTTACACTGTAAATGTTCACACCATATCAAGTGCTTCTGGAACATAAGGGCCTAGGGAGTGACCTAAGATATAGATGTTGCTAAATTTAAAGATCCACATTTTTAATTTTTTTTTTTTTTAACATTCTGGAGCTTGCAAGTAGGATCTGAGATCTCAGTGGTAACAGTGCTCACAGACTTCTAATTTTTTCATTACAATTATCAGTTAAAAGGAAACTTGGAGAATCGCATCTTGGATTTCGGAAGAAGTGAGGCTGCTCTGTCCCTTTTAATCTGATATTTTACATATTAGTGTTTCAGAGCTGAATGACAGATATTCAGTGTAGCTCCTCAGACTTTCATGGTAACTGTCTAGATTTATTTGACCTATAGACCTGGAGATTTCCTAAGGACTGAGCAGTGGACATTGCCTACCTGGATTTCTGCAAGGATTTCAGTACATTACTACAACGCTTTCAGGATTCACACAGCCTGATGTAGAGAAACTGATGTGTGACAGTCTAGACAAGTGGTGTAGACTGCATTGGCTGGGGTATTAGGATCCACCCATCTGGAAGGCAGCCCAGTAAAAGAGTACTGGGGTTCCCAGTGGACAGGTTCAATATTAGTGAACAGGGTTTTTCTGCAGTAAAAACAGCCATCAGAGTATTGCTTTTTTTCCCTTTTTTTTTTCCTTTTTTTTTTTTTTTTTCTCTTGTGGAGAGTGTAAGGTGTAACTTTATATGGCATTTAGGTGTTTTACTCACATTTTGATAATACCTAAATTGCCTTTCCCATCATAACTCAAGCATGGAAAAGAAGAGGTAATGAAATGGGATCAAATGTCCTTCTCATCTGATGCTGCCATCAAAAGCAGATGCATAGAAAAGACTAATAACAGGGGAAACAAGAATAGTACCTCCTTTGACTAATCTGCAAGCCTGCAAGCATTTGTGGTTAAATAAATCCCTGCATTTCCCTTCAGATTCTCATGCACCTCATGGGTTTTGAGGGAGAGATTGTACATCACATCTTGTTCATCTGTTTTACCATCAAATCTCTAAGGTCTTGGATGAAAATTATCTGCTTCTGGTCTCTCATTACTGCCTTTTTTTTTTTTTCTGAGACTTCTCCTAAGGGAGCTCGAGTTGAAACACATCTTCTGCAATCCTTTCCCAATTAAAAAAAAAAAACCAACAGAAAAACACAAAAAACCCCCAAAAAACATAAAAACCCCCACCATGAACAGGAAAAAAAGAGTGGGTGGGTGTTCTGGTGGGAAAATTTGTACATGTACTTCACCAGTGAACACAGCCACAAAGTGTCTCTTCAGCTTTCTTCTGTGACTTTATTTTTCCTGAAGGTTCCTTTTATAGCTCGATAATCTGTGGGATTTGAAGTCTCTTGGAGTTTTTCCTCCTGATGTGTTTGAAGAAAGATTTATTAATTTTTATGAATCTTGCTTGTTCTACCTCAAGCTCTTCTTTCACCCAGGTTTATGGAGTTTTTGAACTTCCAGATATTACTTTTCTTCTATTTTCTTCATTTCAACAGGATCCCAGTTCTTTGAAGACTGTTTCAAATAACTCCCCTTTCCCCTGCCTTTAAACCAGGCTTGCTTCTTTTCTCAGGACTTTTATGACTAGTATAGATTTGTTCTGTGCTTCTAATGCAGTTTCCCTAAGAAGTCTCCAAGTTGCATGTAACATTCTAAGGTATTAATTCCTTTGTCTACCCCGTTAAACCTTTTTTTTTTTTTTTTTTTTTGTGTGTTATAAAAGTCTTTCAAATTCTTAGGATCATATGGCATTAACTTATGGAGACACAGAAGCAGAACTTGAGGTTTATTTTATAAATTTATGTGGTTTAAGTGAGAATTTCTTTTCCTTATCCCTTTGGACTTGATCTTGTTAAGGGTCAATGTTACATTGGTATTATTAAATTATAGTGGTATTAGGGAAGGAGGGTGCTCCCAGCTTCTGCTAGTGCAGTTTCTTCCCTGGGCAGCACACTAGGAGCAGTTATGGTGCATTCACTAGCCAGCTGCGACTGGCAGTGTATCTGCAGCTGTTCTTGGTGTACAAAAGATGATGACTGTTAATGTCTCTACGAGCTGTCTATCTGCTCAGTTTTCAAAATACAATATGTGCTTTTTAATGCTTTGCTTCAAAATTGGATTGTGGATGGGAGATGGTATTTTTCAAAAGATTTAAAGACCTTTAGGGAAACGTTAAGGAGGAATCCTAATACTAAGAATGCTTCCAAATGGCACATGTTGTGTTTCCAAAGTTCATTTTCCATAAAGTAGAACTGCAGTTCATTAAACTACTTTTTTCTAATGTGTCTTTGGCTCAAATAACTGTTTCTTAATTTTCTTTCTGAATCATCCACATGTGGAAAAATAGCAGGTTCTTTTCCTGAGTTTCTCTAATTATAACATCAGTGGTATTTTCTTTGGTAGCAATTGGTGAAGAAAGTAGCATTTTCTCCTATAATGTTGTCTTAAGAAAAAGATTCAAGGTCAATATGGTGATTTGGAATTTATAATTATTTGGTTTTAGTCCTTGTGTTTTAATGACTTTTGTTTCACTTTCTATTTTTTGCACAGACAGGCTAACACTGGGGGCCTTAAGGCAGTTTCTGTAAAATGATTATTCAAAATTACCAAAGCAAATGCAAATATTTTCACATTAAAATAACTCCTCATCTGTGTGCGCACAGTTTGTGGTGACTGAGAACTGAGCTGCAGCTGAGCCCCATCCTTAATAGGCTACAACTCTGTAGGACAGGCAAACAGTACTGAAGGCAAAGAAACATGGAATGCTGAAGTGTACATGACCAGTCACAGAAAGGCAGGGAGGGGACACAGGTGTAATGTAAAGTGAAGGATACTGAAGGTTGTACTGAAGAACAATAAAATGCTGATGTTTAGAGCCTTCTTCAGTGTCAGTTGTACCTCCTCCATCACTCCTCCTTTCCACAAACTTTAAACATTTCAACATCCTTGACTCAAAACTGGAGGGACATGGCTTTGATGCATTGACATCTTGGTGGATAAAGAACCAGGTGGTTTGTCACACGCAAAGGGTTGAGGTCAGCAGCTCAATGGCCAAGTGAAGATCAGTGATGAGTGGTGCTCCTTGGGGGTCAGTACTGTTTAAAATGTTTGTTGGTGACATGAACAGTGGGATTCAGTGCACCCTCAGCAAGTTTGACATAACATCATGATGTTTTGTGCAATTGACACACTGGAAGAAAGGGAAGACATCATGACAGACCTTGGCATGTTTGAAAAATGAGTCAGTGCAAACTTCATGAAGTTCAACAAGGCCAAGTGTAAGGTGCTGCACCTGTCTTCACTTTTAAAATATTTTTTATTTATTTTGGGTCTGCTGGCATAATTTTAAGGCTGGGTTTTTTTACTGTAAAAATAGTATGTTATTGAAGTCTCCAGACTCTTGCTATCAGTATGATATTCAGGAATTATTTGAAATATATAAATAACTGGTGGGTGAAACTAATGCCTCTTACTACCCTTAATTATTTTACCTTTCATTTTAATTTGGGTGTCTTAACCTTAATCATCTTAATAGGTCTTAGTTTTCAGAAAAATTATGATCATCTAATCCACTTTAGAACAGTTCACATTGAAAAGCCCTGGAAAAATGAAAAAAATATCATTGGTCTCCCAGTCTAGTGTTAGCTAACTATACATGTTGACATTTGATCCCACTCATTCTTGGGGTTTTTTAAGAAATTTTTTTTGATAAAACCAGGAACCTCAAATTAAGATCTTGCTCTTATTCAGGGACAGGTTGAAAATCCATATTGATCTTTGACCAAGTCACTACTTTAACATAGTTATCAGCAGCTGATGAAAGAGTTTGTCACAGATAATCAAATTGTTTTCTATCAGTAGATCTCATTGACAATGGATGGCAGGTTTATTCATTTATTCAACAAATACACAGAAAGAAAAAAGTAAGGATGTGAATACTATTCCAAAGGTCATGCTTCAGTCTCAGACCTAACAGCTTCACTGCAGTTCCTTGCCTGGCACAGTGCAGCAGGGTTCAGATATAAAGTTCTCAATATTTTAGTTAGATGTAAGAGAATACATTAAATCACATAATCAAATTTGCCATACTTTTGATACAAAAGAAATGTCATGTTTCTCATCAGAATGAGGCTCAGAAGTTACCTGACATTTTAATCATGGTATGTTTTCTCTTAGTTCTTATGCTTGCATCTTAGATATTTTTGTCAGAATGTTTCAGTGTGTCCTTTTGAATGACATCTATTCTGCTTCAACAGTCTTAATTCATCCTTACACTACAATAATCTAATACTGTTTTATAGTGGTAATTTCATGATGCACGTCTCATTTCCTTAAAAAATTTTACTGAGAAGAACTAATAAAGTTAGTACGCAATAATATTTAATATTAACTCTCAAATTAATTTCAAAAAATACTGAAGAACCAAATGTTGGTTTGTTTGGAATTTTTTTAACACAGATCTAAATAAAGAAAATAATTGCCAAATTTTTTATGCAAACCACTGAGAGCTTTGTTTTCTTCTCTTGTGAATCTTTTGTATTCTCAGTCAGTCACCTTTCTGAAGAATTTCTAACGTATTGCAGTGAAACAACTGTCAGCTTTATTGCTTTGTACTGTTCTGGATCAAACAGAAGAAAACTGAGTCTAGGTGAATGAAAAATATTATTTTACCAATTAAATCAGACTCTTTCATAAACAGAAGTCATCAGATGTGAAGCGCTATACAGCTGTATGCAATGTACTTTAGAACAATAAACTTGTTCTTTTCAAAAGTGTTGACAGAATGAAGGGGCTTCAGAACTTAGGCACACAGTAGTCATTTAAACACATTGAATGATTTCATCATTTTAAGAAAAGATTAAACTTTGAGGTGGAAAGCTGGTGGCCAGTATGCCATATTGTATTTAGAGGGCATTTGTCAAAACTCCTTCAAAAGTCTTCTGTAAATGTCTGCAGCATTTTAGACAAGTTACATTTCTTCTAACATTATGAAGACTTTTTTTTTTATCAGACTCTTACTTTCTCAGAACCAAATCTGTTTTATTTTAACACCTTTATCCTTTAAAAATATTTTTCCTCTTCTTAAATATGACCATAACTCACACAATAACTTTAATATAATGAGAATTGCAACATTTTAAAGCATCTAAAACTATGAGCACTGAATTACTTTGTTTTGGATGTTTAATCCTTTTTTCTTTTGTGCTCTCCTATAAAAATATAAAAAGCACCTATCTGCTTTGTGACTCACTGAGAATGCTAAATAATGCTTTAACATACCAACAGTAACTTGTTTATCCAACTAAATGTCCTGATGTAGATGAATTTGCATACAGCATAAAGAAAAAGTTTTAGAAGAAAGTATCAAAAGTATTGTTAGACATCAGTGGGTATTGTACTAAAAACCTATTACAACTTCAGGCATTGAATCAAATAAACTATCCCTGCCAACACTCCAAGCTTCATTTTAATATTCTGTATAAACTCATAGGACCATTTGTCTTTCTAAAAGATGAGGTTACCTTGCAATAAATTTAAATGTAGTGTGTGAATTATTTATGCATATGGCAACGTATCTGGATAATTCTATTTTTCTCTAAAGGATTTTTCCCTTTAATGCAAGTTTATAGATATATGAAATATCTTTCTGTGCCTGGGATTCTAGACACTTTTTGGTCATATGTGTACTTTAGGTTACGCCCAAAATGCTGCAATTCCAATTTGACTGTTCAATAAAATCTGGCTCTAAATACACATAATATTAAAAATTCCACCCCCATATCCCAAAAAAATCCAAATCAAAACCAGAAATAAAAAAGAAAGAAAATAACCATAAACCGAAAAAACAAAGACAACAACAAAAAAAAAAAAAGCCAAAGAAACAAACAAAAAAATCAAAAAAACCCCACAATCAAACAAACAAACAAAAGCCCAGACCAACCAAACTACAAGAACAACAAAAAAATAATTCTCAGTAAATCCACACATGAGTGATCCATAATTGCTTTCCATAGTCCCATTTCTGGAAGTACTGTTACAAAGAATACTTTATTACTGACCTTTCATGCTGTTGGGATGTTTCCTTTTACACAGGTTATACAGAACAGAAGAGTCTATATGAAAGAAGAGATGTGGGAAAAGTTTCATAATTATATTTGCTGTGGACTTGGGACAAACCTTTAGGATGGCTTTTAGGGATGTATGGCTACTAACGACCAAGTATTAGCTTTCTGAAGCCTATGAATGGGTAAAGTAGCTCATGACCCTTAAAACACTTTCTCTGTCTTATAATAATTCTCACTGTCAAAGACAGCTGCTAGAGCAGAACAAGTAGGTACAGAGCAATTATGTGGAGCTTGAGAATTTATTATATCTGACACATTCCATAATAATCTGCATGGTTGTTCTTTAACATCTATACACCATGGGGTCCCCCTCCTCCTCACAGTACTAGCAATGAATATCATTCCCAGTATCAAAATATGCCTTTGGCATGTTATACCCCTTGTTATAATCACAGTCAATGTTGATTGCAAATTAATTTGTTTATAAAAATCAAAGTTGTAGATATTACACCCTGATATTATTATTAAAAGATATAGCTAATAATATTTCTACAAGAGGCTTGACACTTAAAGGTATAATCCATTTTTATCATACATCAAAACAAAGTTGTTCTATTTGTTATCACATTTTTTCCCTCCTCTTTGTCCTTTAAAAAATTATTTTAATAAATTCATAATTGCTCTTTTTGTTTGAGTTTTGATCCCTTATTTGCATATAATTTGTCTCAATTTGAAATCCAATTTCCTTCTGTATGTTATCATGAATTTTTCATCTCTGTACCTTATTATGCATAAAAGCAAATGACAGTGAACATTAAATACTTTTCAAAGTATTAATGATCTATTTAATACTGGTTCCTTGAGAGAACATGTTAAGCAAAAAAAACCCAAGTATTTTAAAATAGAAGAAAGGGGAGCACAAACTTAAATCTAAGTACAAAACATTACAATTTCTATTGGTTTGCAGTACTGTTTCAAGCTATTACTGTGTCAAACTGTATAAAACAACATCTTGCAAAAAAACCACTGTGGTTCCTTTGTAGCCTTTTGCTTAAACATTTATTTCTGCATGCATGTAGGTTGTATAACTCATTGTATGCCCAAATAATATACTATCATTTCACACTTTCATAAATATTTTACATAAGAATATACATTTTTAATCTAAGAAATCATACAAATGAAATAATATTTGTTCTTTATTTAATTATTGCATATAGAAATAGAGAATTTAATAAAACAGGGTTTGAAATCTAGCTGAGCTATCCTTTGGCTATGGGCTCAGTATAGTCTATTCCTAGTCTTTGAAATCTAGTAGAGATTACATCTCCTCAGGCATGCTGCTGCAGTGTTTTCCATTCATATAATTAGAAAGGTTTTCTCAATCTTCACTGTAAGATTTGCTGTAATGAGCACTACTGTTGACTCTTTGTTGTCATTGGTGGACCCAGGAAAATAATATAAAACTGGTACTTTTACAACAACCATTTTAACATATCATACTCTTACCCTTCTATCCTACTCTCTTTGTTCTACATAAACCTCTTGCCTAAATTATATTGATTTTGAGATGATTTAAAACTGTATTCCTTCTCCTCAATGCCAAATTTGTTAATTTGGTCTTGAATTATATTCACAGTGAGTAGAGGTATTATTTCCTGTGTTTTCCATCTGATGGTCATACTAGCATAACCCAAAAGACTGTTTTTCTCATTTACAGGACATCAAGCTGTTGACTACTATGAAGCTTGCAGTCATCTGCCAGATATTCCTTATTTTATGTTTGTTCCTTTTTAAAAGAGTAACGCTATGCAGTTGTTTTTATTGGATATTATCTTGTTGATCTCTGCTCTTCTCCCACCTTATCAAAATGATTTTCATCCTGTCCAGAAGCGTTTGCTCTTCTACCTGTTTACCATCTGTGAATGGTCTAAGTGCTGTTTTTAGTTCATCAATCTGGCTTTTAACAAAAATGTATCAAAGGATTGAGCTTGAAGTCTTCTCGGAATATAAAATATAGTGCCTCCTTCAGTATAAATGTTTTAACCTAAAACATATACTCTTTCATGAATGAATGAGAATAGGGGGTTGTTATTAACGTTTCTGTGGAAGGATGGCATGTCAAAAGCTTTATATGGCATTTTCACTTTTGCTGTTTGTGGTCTTAAAATACTACTTGAGCTACCCTATGAAAGGAGTAAATTGCATTTTACTAGATTTTTTTTAGTTTGTTTTTTCTTACATTTTCTTTTATGTTGTTTTTAAATTTTCCTTAATATTCTCACAATACTTTTAAATGTATATTTGATGTGTAGCTCCCATTTTCTATCTCATTACATGCTAAGAGTAACTGCTTTATAGTGCCTTGCTATTTTGCTGCCCTTTAATCTTTTGAAAGACATTTTATAGCCTCCCCTTTCCTGGTTCTCAGTGACTGATACTACAGCCACTTGATATAAAAATATTATTTTATCTACCTTTTGATTTCACCTCAGATGCAGTTACTTTACTTAACAGATGGTGTCAGAGTTGATATTTTTTCATTGGATACCTGTGTCTTCCTCAAATATCTCAATCAGAGTATTTATCCTGAAACACTTATACATGAGTTTAAAGCATTTTCTTGCACTGCTCCATGAAAAGTTAAATATCCATTGTTTTATTCTTTGTATCATACAACACACCAATTTATCCTTTTTACCATACAAACACAACAGTTTACCCACTATTAAAGCCCTCACTTATCTAGATAAATATCTTCCAAGAATTTCTAAATAATTAACTCATCTAGTATCTGCCAGAACATTTTCATGAACTCCTGTTAGAACTCTACCATCTAGGTAGCTGTCTTGGTTTTATTACCTATCTGTTTATGTTCACAGATCATAAACAGAGGTGCCTCAGGACATTCCTCAGGAGAGCATAAATAAATGGCAAAATCATTCTGTGACTTCAGATTCAAGCAATATTATTTCCGTTCTTTAAACGGTATAATTAAGGCAAAAACTCTGCAGCATCTTGTCAAGGATTACATTAACAGACCAGCAACAGTGCAAGGATTTAGGGCCTTCATATTCTGAGTTTTTTTCTTCCACTAAAACTAGAAAGTCATTCAAATCAACAGAGTCAATATATTGCTTATTCTGGAGATCTAATGTTGCAGGTGCTGTGGGAACCTCAATTTGAAAAACACAGTAAATCTACAGAAATCTATAGAAATAGAATTAGAGACAGACAAAAGAATGACAGGAAGATGGTTTCTTTCAGAAAGTATTATGACAATATCTACACTGATTTTTATACTTTTAAAAACTTTTATCTTGTTTCATGTTTAGCACTGAGGACATGAACTTCTGTCTCTTTATTATCAACTTAGGTCTTATCCTGTGCTGATGGTAGATTGGAAGCTATATTTGAATAAATCATGACTATGATGGGAAGAAACTTTTAATGACTTATGGTATAATTTTATATTTTTATCATTTAGCTATGCTAGCTAAAAGTTGTCTAGGTTTTTCAGAGTTTTCTAAAGTCACTATGCAACTATTTTAAGTTGTTCCCTCCAACTCATCCATGTTTGGGAGGCATAATTTGCCATAAGTATTAAAAAATTATCAAATTAATGTTTAATAATGCTGGATTAATAAGATCTGTATTTCAGTGGAAAACCTTCCTTCCTACCTGAGAAGACAACATACTTTGTTCAGTAACAATGTTTAGACTATTAACAAAATAAAGGATCGATGACTGTTTAAATTCTCCTCACTAAATGTTATGGACATATATTACTGGTTCCAGCAGCATTAAAAATGCTGCTCATCAGACAGGTTGATCTATATATAGCAAAAAAATTCTTTTTTTTTTAACACAAAGTCACTGAATGGATCAGGTTTGAAAGGACCACAGTGGCTCATCCAATCCAACCTCCCTGCTCAAGCAGAATCATCCCAGAGCACATGGCACAGGATTGTGTCCAGGCAATTCTTGAATACCCCCAGTGAGGGATTCTGTGTGGGCAGCCTGTTCCAGTGCATGGTCACCTGAACAGTAAAGAAATTCTTCCTTGCATTTGGGTAGAACTTCCTGTGCATCAGAGTCTGCCTGTTGCCTCTTGTCCTCGAAGAGCCTGGCTCCATCTTCCTGACACCCTCCCTTCAGATTCTTATGGACATTGATAAGGTCCCCTTGCTGTTTCTTCTGGAGGCTGAACAGGCCCGGCTCCCTCAGCCTGTCCTTATAAGAGGGATATTCAAGTCCCTTGATAAACTTTGTTGTTCTCCACTAGAGCTGCTCCAGGATCTCTATGTCTCTTGCAATGAAGCCCGGAACTGGACCCAGCATTCCAGCTGTGGCCTCACCAGGGTTAAATAGAGGGGAGGGATCACCTCACTTGACACATTGGCAGTGTTTTTCCCAAGCAACTTCAGGATACCATTGGCCCTTGGCCATAAGGCACTGCTGGCCCATGGACAGCCTGTTGTCCACTGTGATCCTCTGCTGTTTTTTTTTTTCCTGTTTTTTTTACAACTGTTATCTTTGTTTAGTTATCCTTTTGGGGTCTAAAACTTGATTTCAAATTAGAGAAATGCTATAAATGTATATTCCTGTTATCTGTCTCTTTCAAATTTGATCTTAAATGAAGGCATCACCAGAGCCCCATATGCTAGTTTCTGAAATACACCCCTAGATTTTTCATTCTCTTAATATTTCTGCAGTATTTTCAAGTTAGTCTACAGATAGATCTTCTATAATGTGCAATTGAAACAGTAGGAGAACAATGCAATTAGCTGTACTTCCCCTACAACTGTGCAGGTATGAGAAAAATCTTCATTCCCTGCTTTAAAAACTGTACATTTCTAATCAATGCATGAAAATTAATGAAACACAGGTATGCTTTTGGGAGTTAATATGAGGCATGCTGAGAAGTCAACAACTGAGGAAGAGAAAAACTGTAAACATTATAAACTAATATCACAGATATATTAATGAAATAATCCTTTCATTCCCAGTTGGCTGAAGATGTGAACACCTGTGGTAGGACAAGCAAGATAGTGTTAATGAAAACATTAAAGACAAATCATGACTTTATGTTCACTGTCCTGTGATAGAATAATATATTCCTTTCATTGACAAGTTTTTTCATCTGACATTGTTCTAGTATTTTTAGAATCAACGGGCTGAATTCCTCTGGACTTCAATCTGTACTGTCTTAGCAAAACTTAAAAAAAACCCCAAACTAACAAAAAAAATCTATCTATATCCATATCTATATATCGATAGATAGATAGATAGATAGATAGATAGATAGATAGATAGATAGATAGATAGATAGATAGATAGAGAGATATCTATATCTATCTACTATACTGCATCTTGTAAAAGTAGACTTTAGGCTGCTCAAAGTACTAGCAAGGTCAGGCTATACAATAGGACTGTAGAGATGCTGTTAACCATTACTGGAAGAAAATTCATGTAGCTAAAGCTCTGCAGGAGTTAAAGCTGGCCAATATATTGGTGGACAAGAAATGAAGGTTTTAGGTACACTGACAGCAAAAGGAGGTCTAAAGAAACATTGATTGGTTACTTGGTGGGGCTGATCACTTCAGGAGTATGGGTGAAGATAAATCATATTTAATGAATAATAAATATTTATTGTCTTCTTCATTTCTGTCTTTAATACCAATCATGGGCCTTGAGGCTCTGGGAGCCCTGGGATGGAACACTATGGTTGACCATGAGTGCTGAGCTCTCAGATGACTTTGAATTGGTACGCAGTTTGTTGCTGTATCGGAATGTACATAAATCTATAGGATCTGGTGGGATTTATATCAGGGTAATGAAAGAGGGCACTGATCTTATTGCAAGACCTACTGTAATTATATATCAAAAGTCTTAGGAATCTTGAGAAGCTCTAGGTTACTGGAAGATGGCAAACATTTTTCCAGTTTTTAAAAAGGGCAAGGAGGAAGACCCTGCTAATTATAGGCCTGACAATCTTGCTTTTGTGTTTTGTAAAATTGTAAAGTTTATCCTGGGAGTCAATGAAAAACCCTTGCAGTGATTGGTCTAAGCCAACATGGATTCATGAAATGAAAACTTATTAACTTATGACAAGGATACTTCCTTAATGAATTAAGGGAAGGCAGTAGGTATGCTTTTTTGGATTTCAGAAAAAGTTTTAATACCATTTCTCGCAACATCCTTTTGGAAAAGATATCCAGCACATAGCTGAATATGCACACGATATGGTAGGTGAGCAATTGGCTGAAATGATGGGCTCAAAGTGATGCAGTAATGGAGGTAACATCTAAATGGCAGGCAGCCACAAGTGGTGTTCCCTCTGGGCTCAATTTGAGAGAAAATTCTCTTCAATGTTTCTGTTAATGACCTGGACACAGGAGTTAGGTCACACAGAGTTTGCTGAAGACAACAAATTAGGAGGAGTCATTGATTCCCTTGAGAGTAGAGAGGCCTTAGAGAGTGATATTGATAATGAGGGTAATAGGTGAACACCAATCACACGAAACTGAACAACAACCATTCTATACTTGAGACAGCATAATGCTTCATGCTTGGGAGCATGAATAGACTGGGGGACAAGAGGCTGAAATGAAGTTCTGCAGAAAGGGATCTGAGGGGTTTGTTTGTTGTGAAGTTCAATATGAACTAATGATGTTCCCTGGCAGCCAAGAGGTCCAAAAGCATCCTGGGCTGCTTTAAGCAGAGCACAACTGACTGGTCAAAAGGAGTGGCTATCCCACTCTATCTCAGCATTGGTGCTGCCTCACCTCAAGTTCTGAGTGCAGTGCTGGCCCGTGTCAGACACCAGAGTCTGATTAAGAGGTAAAACAATGAACAAATTACATAAATATTTGTGCTACATGAGCTCAGTTTGCCTTCCACCTTCTGACATTTATTCGTGAAATTGCCTGTGAGGGAGCGCATCAGACAGACATTTTGAATTAGTTGCAGAGGTATGTGAACCAGCAGCTGTCTTTCAGAGGAATCAGTATGTAAACTTAATGATAAACTGCTCTGCTCTGAGCTGTGGTTCATGGTGTATCAATGTGCCAAGAAAAGAAATACAGCTGAGAGGAAAAGAGGGTCATTGTTTTCCCAAATCATTGTATTCATCACTCTGGCTTATAGGAAGACAGAACCATTAACTATCAGACATAGAAGATCTTTTAAAAAGTCATTGAGGCAAAAGCTTAATTCTATTTTCAAGGCATGATACAACAGTAGTTTTCATTCTATGTGTTTTGTGTTTTCTTCCCATGCCATTCGTTTTCAACACAGGACTGCAGGCTGTCTTGCAATTCAATATTCATTGATATACATTTTTACCCATCAGTAATACAGACTTCAAAATCAGTGTTAACTGTCAATTTTGTTGATGATGCACGAGGCAGAATAGAGCACAGCTTGTGGTTTTACAGCTTTTTGTCAGCAGTATTGACAGCAGTAAAACCCTGAAGCAGAACCTACACAGAAAGCAGATATGTGCACTAACAAGATGTTATTTTTAGAGTTTCTTTTCTAGCTCATAGCTTTTTACTGGCAATATTTTAATTGGTCCAATGCCAACATAAAAAAATATAATGTTTTAGAGCTGCAATCAAAATACACTTGGGAACTATCTGACCCAGTAATATGATTCCCCTTCTGTCTCAATACAAGTACACTTAATTAAATATACTCCAATCCTCTCCCAATAAAAGACATATTTCACCTCTGACCGATCCATAGGCTGTACATTAAGCTCAGGCTTCTGACTATACAGAAAAAAAAAAAAAAAAAAAAAAAAAAAAAAAACAAACAAAAAAAAACAAAAAAAACAAACAAACAAAGAAATAAAACTTAATGAGAGAAAGAGAAAGGGGGAAATTTACATTTCTTTTTTCTCAAATTATATGTTAAAAAATTTAGCTGTAGAAGAAAAAAACACCTCTTGAACATTTTTTTCCCCTCTTATAAAATAACAACTGCAAATTCCTTAACTTTCAACAAAAATACTGAAACGTAATATCATTAAATTCTCATTACTGGAAACAGCAATTTTTAAGAATGAACGATGATGGTATTAGTTTTCACATAACAACTAAATAGCAAAAGTTTAAAAAGGCCTTTTGTGAATCTAACCTAGAAATTTCACTTTGCTGCTTATGTCTGTAAAGCACTTGATCATACCTTGTTTAGCCAACATGAGAATTAAAAAATACTTCATGATCTTTTCTATAACCCTGTTTTTCTCAAGGAGAGGGTCAGAGCCATGACAAGTGTTGCATGTTTTTACGTTGTAGTTCTAGGATTGTTTATGTGGGTGTGATAAGTTCTAGGATTCTTTAGTTGATGCTGCTGAGGTCACACCAGGAGTGCTGTGCCCAGTTCTGAGCTCTTCAGTGCAAGAGAGGCATGGACATAGTGGAGAGAGTCCAAAGAAGGGCCACAGAGATTATTAAGGGCATCTCTCTCATGAGGAAAGCCTGAGAGACCTGGGGTTGTTCAGCCTGGAGAAGGGAATGGTGGGAAGGGAACTCATGAAGATTTGTAAATACCTCAAAGGGAGGGTGAAAAGAGGATGGAGTCAAGTTCCTTTCAGGAGTTGCCAGTGGCAGGGAAGACACAGCAGGCACAAACTGTTACACAGAAGGTTCTCTCTGAACATTCGGAAGCACTGCTTTATTATGAGAGTGACTGAGCTCTGGCACAGCTTGCTCAGGGAGAATGTGGAGATACTCAAAAGGACCTGGATGTGGTCCTGGGAAACAAGGTCTAGGAGATTGCATTTGAGCAGGTGGGTTGGGCAAGATTAAGTCCAGAGCTCCCTTCTTCTGCAGTTCTTTTCTCAACCATGCTGTGATTCTGAAGCCATAAGTTTCCTAATATCTCCCATTATAATTTCAATGCTTTTTTCAAGCCTCAAGCATCAAGTGAAATTTTCCCTGTTGGGATATCTGTTCTTGGATAATGAAATTATAATAATAGTAACAACAGTAATAACAACAACAACTTATACTCTCAGCAGGAAAGGTTAAAAGAAAATGTTCTGGTTTACAGGGAGGGGAGAATAAGAGAGAAGCAGAGAAGGTGGGAAAGAAAGGGTGAGAGATGGAAGAAGGACTAATAATATGATAATAATAAATCAGACAAACCCCCACTTTTGCTCAGATTTGTTCAACCACAGCCCTACAGACTAGAGACATCAGTAACCTGAGAGAAGCCCCAAGGGTTGCATGGATGTCACAGAATAGGCTGTCACACTCTTTGATTTGTTAAGCGCACAGATGGTGACTGTGGAGAGCACAGTCCAGAACAACTTGGACAGTACAGTAGCAAGAACTGTAGGCAAGTAGCAGCAAGTACAGTTGGCAAGCCACTAATCATATATTGCTCAGTTAATCAATCATTCACCTAAGAAAGAACAAATGGCACAATTTATACTCAACTACAAGTGTACAAATGGGATCATCGATATTTCTGTACTACCCTTGTAATCTGTGAAATAGACTTGTTCAGTTTCTAGATTGGCTAGATGTCCACTGTCAAAGTGAATTCTTTGGCATGTTTACCACTTATGAAAGATAATTTTAAATTAATGTATCACTAATGAATTCATTTTCCATAAGTTCAGATAAGAATGAGAGTCAATAATAAACAATGTCAAGATAAACTAAATAAACTTTGGGAGTCTCTGTAAGAAATTAATAGAGCTATGGTTCCAACAGTTCTTACAGTGATGGCACAAAGTCAGTGATGGCCTTAACTTGATGTTACTGCCAGAGACACAGCAAGGTGAAGTGCCTTGTGTGCGGTCTGTCAAAGCCCTAGAAAAAGAATCAGGAGACTCTGGAATTTGAGCTGGTGCCTAAGTCCTAGTGCACTCTCGTGAAACCTACTCAGACTCCCAAAGTTCTGGTTCCAAACATGTCCATAATCAATCCAGTTACACAGATTAACTATTACCTGTCTTTCCCTCATTATTACCATGTTTTACACCTTGCCTGCAGGTCTTGGTAAAGCAAACATGTTCCATAAAGTAAACCCTCCAATAAAGTGGTGCAAAAGATGTAAGGACAAGAAATGTTTGCCTTTAGTGTGACAAAGTGGTTGCCACTTGTCCATGGGGAATTTTGCAGGAAATAAACATTGGTGGAAACTTCTGAGATGAACAGGGAATCAACCACAAAGAGCGAAAGCTCAATATTAATTAGGAAATCATTCATTCTTGTTCCTCCTCTTTATCTGGGAGAAGGAAACCAAGATTAAGTTATTCTTCAAGGATTAATGAGGTTTTATTATGCAGAGGGAAATAACCATCTTAGATTTCTTTGTCAATGGCAATGAATCTGAACATCTCTTATTATTTTGTTCTATTAACTTATAAAGAAGTATAAATGGCTCCAGGTGAATCAAGCCTTTGTGTTTAGAAAGAAATATCCTCTGACCTTCAAGAGAGCATGTGCAGATTTACATCCTGCCTGGATGTCATAGCATTCCTAAACAATCAGGGTAAAATCTGCCATTGACGGTTAGACTAGATTTAACCATCTCCACTACCTCATCTTGAACAGTGACACAACAGAAAAAGTTGGTGGTTTTTTTCTGTTTCTTTTTTGTTTGGTTCGGTTAGTTTTCTTTTGTGTTTTAAAGGCTGAGTCAATTAAATTGTCGTGCTTCCCCTAGACTCAGAGACACATGTCCTTTCAGCCCTGTGGTCCTATTAAGTCAATATGTCTCTCTGGACTTCAATGTATAATAACCTGAAATCTTTACAAGAAAGGTGGAAGGGGGGATTGAAACAGCCATACAGTGTAATCCTTCTTCAGTCCATGTTAGAACAATAGCTCAAACTATATTGCCTTCATTCTGGAAAAATTACTTGCAAGGGAGTTCATCTTAAACCTGTGTCAAGAAGAACATGGGTATCATTTGGTTTATAAGTGGTTCATTTTTCAATGTATCTGCTCTCTTAAGAAGTCTGGACTCAGTATCACTGGAACCTGAATGCAACCATGTGTAGGAACCTAGTCATTCCAAATACTATATGGAAACTACTAAGATGTGCCCTCCAGCTGTATATATTAAGGCTAAAACAGAGACAGAATATGTTAATATAATTTTTAAATCCATAAATTGTAATGTATTTTCTTAATTAATTCATATTCTCCTCCAAATAATTACCTCTATTTTAGGGATGCAAATATATATATACAGCAGAGTAAAAAACATTAACCTGTAATGTAAACTCATGTGCCAAGGAATCTTTTGGTAAGACATGTCTGAAAATATCTTTTTCCAGAACTTAACATTGTTCAAAAGCAATAATATCAAGGAAAAAAAAATAAATTAAAAAATGTTTTGAATTTGTAATGATCACAGTAGTCACTGGAAAAAAGTGGCTAACTATTTTGGTGAATTTCATTATACCTAGTGCAGAACTTACAATTAATATTATTTGAATTCATAATTCAGCCAGGTAACATTTGGTTTGTAATAATAACTAATTTTGCAATGTTTCTTATTTCATGTAGCTCATTCACCTTATCATTACTTTTAATGCTAATGAAAATTGTTCAGTTTGAAAAAAAGTATTGTTGACATCTCTGAGTGTATTTTAGCTGTGAGGACATAAAATAGAGAATGGAGTTTTAGAGTATTTTCCTTTCCTCATCTGTTTACACTTCATTCTTCTAGGTGCAAGTTCTTTCAATTGTGGATTCCTTCTAATTGCCTAAATGAATTTTGCAAATCATTCTCAATGAAAGCACATTTTTCATTGGTTCTGTTACCAACTAAATTACCAATAGCCACTGAAGGAATTGATCAATAATGTCTTTTCTTGCCACGCCAGTTCTGCTCACCAGGGTCTCTGGTCCAGTAAACCTATGTGTTACGTTGTTGCCATAGTCCAAGATCTATAATGAATAGAGTAGAATAAATGGGTAATCACTTGTGTTAAAGAGATTTCTCATTCAATTTTAAACACTTGAATACTGGCCTAACTACAATGCTTTATTATGGCTTCTGAATTTAGGCAGACCAATTTCTGCTATCTTGACTCCACACCCAGAATGTTTTTAGGACTTGGTCTGAAACGGGTTAGACTCAACAGCCAATGTTCTGAATTTTTTAATACTTTGTGGTGTGTGAGTATGTGTTACCGTCCCTATATGTGATAATGTAAAGTCACTTAAATTAAAAATAATAAAGAAAGAAAAAACTAGTTTACAATAAAAATAAGTTCAGCATATAAAGTTTTATTCTGGAATAAGATACTCTTGTTTAACTTTGTTATTCAATTCAGGTTTTTCCTTACTGAAATTTAGTCACATGGCAACTTGTGTTCTCTTTCTTCTGCAGAGATGAATGAGAGCCACAAAA
Organism: Cettia cetti; assembly: GCA_013401135.1. Classification (NCBI taxonomy): domain Eukaryota; kingdom Metazoa; phylum Chordata; class Aves; order Passeriformes; family Sylviidae; genus Cettia; species Cettia cetti. Next base: position 53,783 of record VZUI01086850.1, read on the forward strand.
TGCTAGTGGGGAGTTTATTCAACCTTGCTTAAGATGAGTGTCTCTCTTTCCCAGTAAGGATGCAAGAAATGCTATCTCTTGTTTCCAGCTGTGTTATAATATGAAACATATTTCAAAGAATGCTCTGGATATGTTGCCACTTTTTACCTCTCCTGCTCCGGGATGAGGGGCTGTACAGGCAGGAATACAAGTCTACTTTTTCTAAACCATTTCAGGGATGCAGTTTAGCAATCATGCTATAGCTGCTATATTCTTTTTCATTTCACATATCTCTGTCTCTTTTTTTTTCTGTATCTCTTTCCCCATTTTCATCTGCTGAACACAATTCTTAGATCAATTGAATTCCTGACATGGACTTTGATATAGCCATGAAATGCATTGTATTTCTGTCTTGTACCTCTACTTGTACTAAATCTGAGTACAAACCTGGAAACCTGGAAAATCAGCAGTCTGGATTAACTATCTGGGACACAGAAAGTGTTAAGCATGTAAGTACAGGCAAGATTTTACTCTCTAAGAAAGGTCTTGAAGACATTTGCCATAAGAAGCTATGTGGGAAAGATGCAGTGCATCATTCTCTTTCTTTATGAAACTGTTAATTACTTTAGTCAGTTCTATATGAGATGAGACAACCTATTCATGTTTACACAGTCCTTCTTCAGCTCCAAAGTACAAGTTAATGCACTTTAGCCATCATATTGTAACTCCCATCAAGACATACCTCTCTATTTTTCATTTGCTTTTCATAAGATGAAGACCAGTTCAACTCATGGCAAAAACCTTTTATAAGGCTCCAGGAAGTACCACATCTCTATCATGTATCATGTACCACTTTTGGTATTAAAACTTAATATTTTGGTATTAAAACCTAATAGTGTATATTTGAAAAATGTACAATTGCTCATACATATCCTTTTTATTAAATGGGTTACTTTACATATAAGATACTGTAATACCTTAATAAACCTTTTTATAGATACTTAAAAAAAGTAGCCTGTAATTCCCTATTTTACAGGCTGTGTGGTTCCTCTTTTACCTTACAACTGGATGAATGAGACAAATTCCTATTGTATTAATTCAGATTTTGTTCATCAGTTATCTAGTGCATCAGCTACCCTGAAGGAGAGAATCCAGGTGTCCTAGATTGCTTCCTTCTGTCTAGCACCCTGGGCTCTACAGGACCATTTATGATCATATTTTCCACATAATTTTTGTCTTAAAGTTAAAAACATGTGTTTAATAAACATATAAAAATTTAAAAGTGATATTATCTCTATTTGATACAACACTGTTTTTTCTCTATTTAGGTATATTTGCTCTGGATATAACTTTTTTTTTTTTTTTTTTTTTTTTAATTTAGCTCT
>VZUI01086854.1:0-126523 GCA_013401135.1 Cettia cetti
GCGGGGCCGGCAGCCGTGCCCGCCCGGCCGCGGCGATGCGGCGCTGAGAGCCGGCGGCAGCGCTTCCGCGGGCGATGGACGCCTCTCTGCGCCAGGTGGGCAGCGGCGGGACGGGCACGGCAGCGGGGCTCGCCCCTGCTCGGGGCTGGGAGCGGCGGGGGCCGGGCGGAGGCCGGCAGGATCGGGTCTCGGGACGAGGCGGGCATGGGGGTGCCGTGCCCCGGGCAAGGAGAGCCCCCGGGGCCGTGGGACGCTGCGCTCCCCGCGGGCCGCGCCCCTGCTGCCCCCTCGCCGAGGCGGTCCCGGTTAGCACTTTCTCTGGAGCGATGGGATGCGGAGGGTTTTATCCCCGAGCGCTCCCCAGCCCGGCGCGGCACAGCGCAGCCCGTGCGAGGGCTTGGAGGGGCTGCGGGAGCCGGAGCCCGACCGCTGTGCGGTGCCGGCAATGCCGAGCGAGAGCTGCTTGCGGAGGAGAGGGTTTGTCGCATGACAGTCATGGCTGCCCAGAGCCGGCTCCTTAATCCTCTGGAACGACTTCAGGGTCCGGAGCTGCTCCTGCCTGGTGTGCTTGTCACACAGTGCCTGGCCCCCGGGGCACCGTGCCGGTGAGCCGGCGGACGGCGTGCGGCCGGAGTCCCCTGCCCCTCGGTGCCGCTGCCCAGTCACCGTCACGCCGGCGGGCAGAGCGGCTGCCCGGGGCCCAACCCGTCCCTGGGCTCTGGTCCCGCCTGCCCTCGGTGCCCTCCCGGGGTGAGCACACGGCCGTGCGGGCACTGTGCGGCCACGGGGAGCGAGTGACCGAGGGCGCGGGGCCAGGTACGGGCACAGCCCAGATGCCCCGAAATTCCCTGTGCCGTTTTTCTTGCCTGGGCATACACAGGTTTCCAGCCCAGCCTGGTGATGCCTTTGGTTGTGAGGGGCAGGTGGGTGCAGGGCAAGGGCAGCCCTTTCTGGACCCGTGGCTGACAGTGGCTGCCCGTGGCATTGGCAGCGGGCACGGCAGGCACTGTGGGGTGACGGGGCCTTCTCAAGGTCTGCGGTCGAGGTCTGAAAGCCTCCTGTTTGGACACATCTGGCCCCTCCATGCCCCAGATGGTTTCCAGGCCATTAACCCCAGTGTCTGGCCTTGCGAGTCACGGGTGCGGAGGGGGAGCTAGCAGCGCTCCGGAGCAGCCCGTGGTCTCTGGGCTGGAGCAGCTGATGGGCTCGGGCCTGCCCCCTCCCTGGTGAAGCACTTTCTTTATCAGAACAGATGTTTTCCCGGATCTGGCCCCAGAGAGGAAGGAGTGGCTGCCCCCGGGCTGGGGCTGCCCGGCAGCATGCGGCAGCGCATCGCCCAGCATCCTTCAGCCATTAACTGATTAACCTGCTGCTCCTGGAAGTCTGGGCCGTCTGTATCTAATCAGATGAAGGCCAGAGTTTCCCAAAGGGCCATTTCACCAGAGCCTTTATGCCCACCTCTCTGTCAGGAGGAACCTCCTGGCCTCTTGTAACAGAGTAGCCACCGAGGAGCCTGAAGGAACTGAAGGGAAAGGGAGGCTGAAAAGGGGATACCCAGAGGGACACCTCTCAGCAAGTAGCACCCATTAGAGAACTGCCTGCTTTGTCCAGCTTCACCTGTCCAGGCATGATTCTGCCATTATCTGAAGAAACAGAGATTTCCTGGGAAGGGGTGAGGGGCAGTCCTGGAGCCAGAGTATCACACATCTTGTAAAGAGTCACACATCTTGTAAATCACAGACTTAAATCCTGATGAAGCAAGGTAGGCAAGGCTGGAGAACTGGGGTGAGCAGTGCAGGAGAGCATCAGACTTTGCTTTGCAGGAAAGGCAGTGGGGGGTGGGAGAGAGGGAATGTGGCTTCCCCAGAGCCGGAATGTTAGGCATTTGCTGCACCCCAGCCACTCTTCCTCCTTCTCCATGGGGGGTTCTTGGTGGGAGTGAAAGCCTGAGTAGAAGGGTGTTGCTTCACTTCCTTCTGCAGCAGCAGCAGATGAGCTTGTCCCAGGGGATGTATGTCATGTCTTACAGTGAATAGCTTAAATCCCAGTGTGCTGTTGGTCTTGCCTTAGCAGGCTCCCATGCTGTGCTTGCAGCATTTAGATTATCACACTCAGCTATATGATCACTATCTGGGTTAGGTGGGGATGCCATGGGTCTTCACAGCTCCCATAGTTCCCCCTTTGGCATGCTGGAGGCCAAAATGGCTTTGTCAAGGGTTCAACCTACTTGTCGTCCTGGTTCTGCCACAGGAGGAACAGTTTTGGCCAGTTGTGCCAGCTTGACACTGTGGAAGGGTTTCCCACGTGCTGTGCCCTCCTCTGCTTGCAGACCCCAGGGACAGTGAGCTGCTGGGGTGTGTGCTGCTGCTGCTGCTCTTCTCCCGCAGTGTCCCAAGTGGGCCAAATAAGAAAGCCTTCATCCTCAGCGAGTGGTACAGCAGAAAGATGTGTCTGTGCCTCTGCCATGGGAGCTCTGCTGTGCAGCGTGGCTCAGGGATGATGCCTTTGCTCCAGCTGGATGTGAGTGGAGGAGCCGTGTGTGTGTGCTCTGCCATCTCCTTGCTTGGCTGCTGCAGCGAGTCCTGTGCCCAGGCAGGCAGGAGGGGCCCTGGAGACCAGGGCTCTGGCATGGTGACAGATGACGGTTTCCCTGTGTGTCTGGAGTGTGGGCAGGATGTGGGGTTGACACAGAGGATGTGACTCGCTCTCCAATTCCCCCCTAAGGAGCAGGAATGTCATGGACAAGGTTAAAGGAGACACTTCTCCCATCGTGTCCTTCTGCACTCCGGTTGGAGTGAACAGTTAGCACAGTCCCACAGTCAGTCTGCACTGAGGAGCAGCATCTAGTGGAGTCACAGATGCTGTTTTTCTTCTCATGGGCCTAGAAATGCTGGCATTTTAAGTGTTAAACAGTTTTTCTCATTGCTCTTGTGGTGAAATCCAAAGCTTTTCATCTGTGTTGTAAAATAAATCCCCTGAAGTTCTTAAGCTTTCTGACATGGGGAGAGAAAGGCGGGGTTATTCTGTGTTCATGTCCTGCACGGCTCTGGTGATTGGAATTGTCCTCTCTACAGCTGTCATGGTCTTCACTTACTATTCCCCATGTTCCCCATCCTTCCCTGGCCCCAGCCCTTCTCTTCTTTGTGGCCTGGGACGTTTGCCATGGAGACAGGAAGAGGATCCATCTCTCCTGGGGATACACACAGATCAGGAAGGAGCATCAGAATCAAGGCTGTGAGGGAGTACTAAGGCTACTGGAGTTGTCACTGTGCATGCACCTGAGCTGTTTTCTTGGCCCCAAAGTGAGGTGAGGAGCAAGTACCTCTGCCAGGTTTCTTTTGCTCTGGCAGCTTTGCCCTGACTGCTGACTACTTGATGCAAGTGGAAAGTGCCTGACTACTCCACAAAGCCATCAGGGAGTCTACAGGGTGTGGCCCTTTACTGGCCACAAGATGCTCAACTGAATTTGCTGTGCTTTGGGCATCCCATCTTTGGGCTTCTTAGTCCCAGCATAAAGTCATGTCTGTAAACTCTGCAGGCAGGAAACATGGGTAAGGAGAACAACTGAAAGGACTTGACTTTGAATGCAGCTTTGCAGTGTGGAGCCTGCCTGATACATGGGTGCAGCAGATACAGGACTGGTCTGATTTTTGGTTGCACATGCAATTCTCACCAGTTTTGGGCTCTCTGTTGAAGATGCTTGGATGCATCATTCAGAAACCCGTGTCCCCAGGGAGCCCAGGTTATGTGGGTAGGAAGGGTTTGTACATGGCTGGATTAGGTTTCTCAATAGCTTGGTTTGCCCTTCCCATGCTCCTTGGAATTGGGAGAAGGAGGAGTTCCTGTGGGAGAGGAACATGGCCAGATGTCTGGGAGAATCTGTCCAGAGACTCTTGTCTGAGATGAGGGAAATGGTTCAGCTGATGTGGATGATGCTGACCATGAGTGATGTGCTGTCTTTACAGATAACAGTAAGCTGAATGCCCATGTGTTAGCCATTGTCTTAGGAAAATGCCATCTTGGAAAGAAAAGGTACGTAGAACATCATCTTCTTGAGCAGTGAGGCTGCTCTTTGGAGGAGTATTCCAGCCAAGCCTGTCTCCACCTCTCAGGAACATGTGCTTTGCCAGCTTCCCCTGACAACCTCCTCTCAGTCTACTGAGAATATTGTGACCTCTCAGAAAGAGGACCCATAGGGATTAAGAAGAGACAGAGAAATGCTGACTGTTACATCCATCTTGTATATGTAATGCTCTCTGTGTCAATACCAAACAGAGCAACCCCTCTCTGTTTAATTAGCCTCTGTAGTGCAGCTGAAGAGAAGTACCACTGTCCTTGAAGATATCCATGCAGCTAGTATAGTATGGATGTTCTGAATCCTCCATCCAAGTTGCGTCTCCCCTAAACTGTTCAGAGTGATAAAGAGGCAGATCTAGGACAAACGGGTTTGACTGCCCTGTTTTGGAGCAGCATTTGGAAGGAAGAAAGCTCTTGTGCCAAAGGTGACATGTAGAAGTGTCTGGCGGAAGGGAGGGAGTCCTGCTAGCTCCCTCCTTAGGGCATTCATCTGGAGCCAGGCTGCATGAGCTGCGACCTTGTCAGATCCCATCAGCAGCAAGAGGGTGGGATGGCACAGGCTCTCAGTGAGAGCCCCCACATGAAGGGAAGCCAGGTTGCCCTGGGCCAAGCCTTGCTCAGCTGCCCCATTGTGGCCTCCAAAACCACCCTGTTCTGCTCTGGTTTCACTTCTTGCCACACTTACATTTAACATAATGATCACAAATGTTTTGCAATTTCTTTTTCCTGTTTTGCTTTAAGGAGAATATGCGAACTATCTAAATGTGATCATTAAGACTGGAACTCGTGAGGGTCTGGATTTCCTGGCTATCTTTCAGTTACTCTAAACTCTGCAGTTCTGCCTCTTCATTTCTGTCTGAGATCAGCCACAGCTCAGCAGTGCTATAGAGCCAAGTCTCAGGAAAAACACCTATGGAGCTGTTATGCATCACTTGGCACAGTGCCCAGGGGACTGAGAGGTCCTGTCATACAAGTGCAATAATTATCACAGTAGCTGAACTGGTGGTGGGGCCTCTCATAGACCCAGACATCAGTGTATTTGATGAGAAGGTGGAAGTTAGGGTTAGGACAAGGGGGTGTATTAGTGCTGTTTATTCCTGTTACCTGCATCGTGAGCCAATGATGAAGATGTGGCTGAATCACACTTTCTAGATGGGCTTCTTATTTCTGGAGAATCTCCTGCTTTTTGCAGTTTCTTCAAGTGGTTACACAACCTTGTTTTAAAATAAATCCCGCTTCATTTCTAAAATATCTGGCAGATCCATCCATTTTCAGGTCCTACTTTTCTTCTGCTTCACGAGTCACTTTGTCCCAAATAAGTTCTCTGTCTGCAAAAAATTATTTTCTGGCACAGGGTTGCCTCTGGGTTGCTGGCAAAGGTGAGCCAGCAGGTAGCAGAGAGGGGTCTGTCTCAGTGCTACTGGCTGTCGTGTCCTCTCAGGAGGGTTGAGTCAGTTGAGGGTGCAGGGACAGAGATGAGGTTTGCAGCCCATGCTGGGCCACATGCTGCTCTAATCCCCCCACTATCACTGTCTGGGCTAGATAGGCCAGCCCTAGCTCTGGGAAATCTACATAATGACATTAACATCTTCACAAATACTTTTGCACTACAAGGGATCTTTCTGAATAGCAAAAATGACTGAGCCTTTTATGTTGTCTCTGGAAGGCTTCTTTCTCACACCTCAAAGCATAAGTAAGCAGTAAACTTCCTTACTCCTGTTTATACATCCCAGACATGCATCAGCTCTTGTTGCAACCAAATGTCCTGGGAGTTTCTGCTCAGCAATTCGCAATCCTCTTTGGGTCTGTGACTTTCCAGAAGACATTCCTCTGTTTGAAGTACTCCTTGCATTCCTTCTCTCCTGATGATGACCTTTCGGTTTGCCTGTACTTTAATCCTGTTTTGTTCTAACAGGGGGCTGTGGAATCCACACTGCTCTGATGGTCACATCCTTGGGGGTACTTACTTATCTACCAGATGTTGGCATCTGCTAGTACTGTCAGTACTACTTTAGATTTTAGGTCCTTGATGAGAATAAAAAATAGTACTGACCCAGTCACTGCAGACATTTGTTGGAAACTCCCTCCATTAGTAGTGATTTTCCCCATTCATAACAACAGCTTTGAGATCCCTTTGCTGCTGTTTGCTCCTCAAGAGCTGACTTTTACTGAAATACTGTGTTCTACATGAGCAACATCATGAGACTCAATCATGGTCCTATTTATCTCGTATAATTGGATGCTAAGGAAGAACCCTTTTTGACTAGACTTCTTTCTACATGTTAACTGGCACTGGACTACAGTTAAAACCAGAGTATCCTTAAGATGAAACAGCTGAGAGGAAAACCTCTGTATTTCCCTTGGGGTTCTCAGACTAAGTAACCCATGGTTACTAGGGATAATCCTGCTTTCACTCCCATTTAGACTCTGACTCTTTCAATCTCTTGGAATTTCCTCAGCATTACCAGACTTACAAAAAAATTTCTATCAGCTGTTGAGAAACTTTATTGGACAGATCTCTGGGAACTCCTGGACCTGTTGATTTTTAAAATGTTTTATGTCCTTTCCATTTACTGAAAGCACTTCAGCTTTGCAATGTGATGCAAGATGGGTGCTTTCCAGGGATATTTGTTAAAAACTTCTGTATGTCTCCATCATCACAGCACCAAGCCTGCCAGAGTTCAGGAAGTGTTTGGACAGTACTCTTGAGCACATGGTGTGGCTCTTGGGGATGGTCCTGTGCAGGACCAGAAGTTGGACTTGATAATCTTTGTGGGTCCCCTCCAACTCAGTTTATTCTGTAATTCTATGATAACTCACAGTGCTGTCATTCACATCTAATAGTTGGATGCTGCTACTAGCACATGCCTTTGTACTCAGTGATTTTAGAAAGTAGTGAAACATAGACTCTTCTGTCTTTCCTGTCTCCCAGCTTCTTTCTTACATGGGTTGTTTGCCCCATTTTTGCCTACTTCCACTCTTATTTCTGATTGACTGGCAGTGCATCCCAGCTCACAGGCACTCTACTTGGTTTCTGTGTGGTGTTTGAAGGACACTGAGGACGAGCAAACACCAGGAAAATGTCTCACATGAAGAGTTTAAAAAACCTGAGATTACTTTATTAGTGAAATGACAAATAGGGGGAGACATGGCAAAAGAGCAGAAAATAATGGATGAGACAGAGAAGGTGGATTGAACTCCTCTGTGCCTCTACCTCTGACTGCCAGAAAAAGAGATTTTCTGCTTCACAGTGATGAGACTGGTTTAAAAGTGTATGTTTCTGTATAATGTGTGAGTAGATGGTAGACCTCCACAAGGCAGGGAAATATTGAAATCAAGGATGTGTCAAGATGCAAAATGGTACTGAACATAATCTCAAATTGTGCATAATAAACATTGCAGAAGAAATACTGTTTCAGAGCTTTTGTCTGAGATTTTTGCAAAACGTGGTACTGTGGCTGCTCAGTGACAGACCACTGTGTTCTTGTGGCTTCCTGAGATCCTGAGCTCTATTCTGTGGACCTCGAAGACTTCTCAACTGTCTATCAGCCCAGCCTCACCCTTGAAGCCATTGGCTGAATTTGAGAGAGGGAGGGAACTGCAAGGAAGCTGCCTCACAATATTTTTGGTGGCAAGAGGGAGATGCTTCTTTGAGAAACACTGTTGAGAGCAGGGCAGGAATACCTTTTACTTGCTCAGTTTGGAGCTGCAAGCCGGTCAGGGAAAGTTTTGCTAGGGCCAGGCTGGGCTTTAGCACATGCCATGTTACCTCCTTTCTTTCAGGACTACAGAAGAGATGTAGGAAAGCCAGTGTTGCTGTGATGTGACAGGGAATACACATCTGTAGATACCCATGTGACTTATGCGCTTAGGGAACGACTCATTTTAATTCAGTTCCTAATTAAAGTTTTAGGCAGGGAAGAGCTTGTAAGGAAGGCATGGAAGTGGTGCTTACTTTTATCAACATAATGAAATTCAGTATGCATTTTCAAGACTGGTGAGAATTTTTCATGTGGTTGCAAACTCTGTATGATTATTACTTCACCTGAGAAGAAGAGTAGCTCCACTGCCCGTAGTGGAATTGCAGGGGGCAGCTTGTCTTAAACTGAGTTTGGAGAGAGTGTACAGTGAAGTCCATAAGGATTCACACCTGCCTCCTTTCTGTGTACCTTATGCTCATGGCAAAGGGCAACTATGAAGTATGTGAGAAACAGCTGGGGGCTCATTCCCTCCAGTTCCATGACAAGGAGTTTGTCTGGTTCCTGTAGTATGTAGTTGCTTCTTTGAGAAGATTAAGAATTACCTCCATGGACCAGGCATTTCCTGGGAGATATTTGAAGTTGGAGATGTTCTGGAGAGTGAGAAGAGAAGCTGTGTAGCAGCCAAACTGGGGGAGGAGACAGGAACAGAACAGATGGGAGGGGGAGGCGAAAGGGGAGTGGGAAGCAGTGCACATACATCAGTGACCAGGAGTGACAAACTGCTCTTAGATTATTTAAAATGCACAAACCTTTTCCCGATACTGCTATTCTGCAAAGCTGCTGGCAGACTGAGGGCTCTGTTCCTTAATTAGTGAGGAATGGGGCTGCTAATTGGCAGAATTAGAATGAGTCATGAGCTCAGCCTAGGCTGCAACCCTGGAGGAGTAGGACCTGTGGCTGCAGTTTGTGCCCAGCTCTGAGCCCTGCTGGCTTGCAGGGCCTACCCAAGCTCAGTGAGCTTCTCTGTGGTAATTGTGGGACCAGACAGGTACAATCCAGGCCCTTTTTGCTCTGCAGTGTGTCTTCCTTACGCCTTACAGGAAGTAGACTTTTATTTCTGTTATGCCTACTGCTGTTGCAGGTACTGTCCCTCTTCCCAGCTACTCTGTATTAGCTGCTGCCAACCGAACTGGTGCTTCTGTCTCTCTTACCTGTGACCTCCTGGGCTGCCCCTCCCTTCCAGCATCTGGTCCTGGTTTTGTTGATCAGATACAACCCATGGCTTCATCTCAGCCTGACATCAGAAAAACAGCAAAGTTGCACTCCTTACCATATGGGTCTAGGCTGCCAGGGACTCCCCCTCCCCACCAATCTTACATCCATTAGCTAAGGCTCTTTATATTTGTCCTATCACTTATTCATGATTATCCAGATCAATCTCTTGAAAAGTGCATTTATTGAAACCTGATTCCAGCTTTGTCTGAATTGCCTGGCCTTTCTAGCCCAATCTCGGCCTCGTGGTTTACAACCACAAAGCCCACTGAGGCTGGGAAAAGAGCTGGCTCAGCACTGTGCTGCCAGGAGGGCCTTTTCTGAGCCTAGGAGCATATGGATCCGTCGCCAGGAGAAACACAAGGCTTGGGTGCCCAATACCTACTGAACAGCCTCAGTGTGCTAGGAAGTTACCTGTATGTGCTTGTAGTTGAAAACTTGTAGCACCCACAGAGGTTTTTGTTAGAGACTCTCGGTGCAGGGGTGTACCATCTCTGCTCCTTGCAGAATGGCTGATTTGGTATAATTACCTAAATCAAGGAAGGCACTGCAAGAGCTTCTTGTAGTATTGTGCTTGTAGGTAGATCTAGAGGCTGAGACTGCCAAGTTTAGTCACAAAGAAAACATTAAAAACATCCTGTACTGGAAAAAGCAGACAACTGTGTGCTCCTTTCACACACTGAAAGGTGTCTTCCAACCAAAACCACTTTTCCTCTCTGAATAACCCCTGGAAAATTGATGCAGCCATCCTGGTTTAACCCCTACTGAGCATGTTACTCCTGGCAGTTGTGTAGGTTTGTGCACAAGAAGAATGGGATGTTTAAGTGCACTCAGAGAGAGGCAGCACTGCTGTGTCCCAAAGTTCAGCTAGGGCAGCTCATTCTTGCTTGTGCCTGGGAAGAAGCAGTTTCCAGAAGACAGAGGACATCCTGGGAAAATGTGAAGGTTCAAGGGTAGTCCAGAGCACGAGAGTAAGGAGAAAAGAATAGGAAGACTTGTTTCTGAACAGGGATACAGTTGTGGAGTGCTTTCTCATGTCAGTCCCTGAATGTATCTCCTGCTGGGCTGGGAGGCCCTGGAGAGGCCAAGGCACCTGCAGGTGCAGAGTTTTGTGTCTTGTCCTCTGGAGCTTACCTTGCTGCCTTCAACAGGTGGATAACTGATGAGGAGGGTGTAGCTGCTGGCTACACACTCTACTGTAATGCATGGATGCCTTGCTGCTGCAGTAAGGGCTTTGTGCTGCCTGTCTGCCTCTCTGCCCATTCCCTGAGTACAGCACACGAGATCTGCCTTATTCTTTCCCTGCTGACACACCATACTGCATCTCTTGAGATGAGATACAGGCCTGTGAATGCAAGGGAGAACTTCCGGTTCCAGATACTCTAAAAAACCCCACCAACAACCGCATGGAAGGCCAAAGAAATCTGTGGCTTCAATTGATTTTTTATCATGAATAGCAGGAAATGTTATTTATTTCTGAGTCTAGGATCCCAAAGTGCCACGTGTTATTTGAACTGAGAAATGACATCTTAGAGTTTACTGTCCACAGTGGAAGGCATGATGGTGTGACCAGTACTGATGAAACACTGCTCTCTGTATGCAATCAACTGTATTTTCTAAATTACTGCCCCATGGTACATGATCACTTTTCAGGATTGTGCTTTGCTGTGCACTTTGTGGCAAGGCAAGGTCATGGACAGATTGTTACTGAGGCCATAGGAATGAGGATGTTGGTCTCAGAGTTTGTTTAACATCTGAGTGACCTGCCCTTGATATAGGAACTGGTACATTACTATTTTATTCTTCCTTTTAATTCCTGCTGTTGTTCCCTTTAAAACCAAAGCAATAGACCAGCCTAATAAACTCCTAGTTAAAGAATAATTGGGAGGGGGTGAGCTCATTATTTAAGGGGCTTGAGTTAACTGCATGATCAGTATTCAGCCAGCTTAATTTGATGGAAAGTGCTTATGCAAAATCATCACTGATGTTCCTCCTCTGTCTTTTAAGGTGTTGTCTTCAAGTTGGTGATTGCTTATTGCTTCATTTTGTTGAACTGTTTGTCTGTGGGTGAGAATGGACCTTCTATATCCCAGAATGAAAGTTAAAGGGTTTTTACTCTTGTCCTAGAAGAGCAAGGTTTTCCCATCATCCATGGTGCCTGTGGGAGCTGGGACTCCCCAGATCTGGCACATTGCTGCTGGGCAGTGCTCAGTCCTACTGACCTTGCTTCTCTTATGGAAGTTCAGCCTTGCTGCCTGGCAGTTTTTGGAAGGTTTCTGCTTAATTTAATCCTTTCAACTGATCAATGACATGTGTGGCAATGGGGGAGAGGGGAGTAAAGTGAGAGCACTCTCTTTGGTGTCACCATCTGCTCCTGTATTTAGTCAAGGCTCCTTGGGGAATTTCATGTTTAGAAAAAAGGGCTGGTGGAAGGAGATCCACTAAAACAAACTCTGCCTTTCAGGAAATGGGGCTATGGCTATGTTGGGCAGAAGTTACACTAACTATTTGCTCTGTGGTTCCTTTCCTGGCTGTCTCAGCACAATATTCCTTTGGAAACAGCATAACTGGGTGCAGTTATTCTGCTGTGCAGAGGCAATTGCTGTTGTACAAACAGCTACAACATCAGAGTAAACTGAAGTAAGTCATTCTGGGCAGCTGAAATACCACAGTGCCTGAGAGTTTCAGCATGTTGCCTTCTATTCCTTAGCAGCACACAGAAGGACCTGCCATAAGTTTGTGTGGTGTTGTACAAAAGAAATATGTCTCCTTGGAGGAGTATTTGTTAATACTTCTGTGCATGGACTTCTGCTGGGAAAAGGGTCTGAATCAGTCTGGACTTTTAGATAATTCCTATGTGTTGAAGATAGCTGAGTAATCCCATTGTCTACCTACCCTCTTTTCCCTTCTAAGTGGTACCTATTAAATAACAGTATTCATGCCCATGGATTGTCTCTTCTGTGTCAGATTATCAACTGCCTGTACCTCCAAGTTAATTTTTGAGCTCAGGGAGTGGAAATTCTGTGTAACCTGGACCCCCCTGGTCCTCAGGGACAGACTGTGTAAAGTGCTGTGATCGTGGCACACTCCCATATGCAGGGTGTGCGTGCCCTGGCATTGGGGCACGGTGTGCATGGCAGGGTGCAGACTTGTCTTCTGATTAAACTGTGTTTGCCTCAGGCTCTCATCTCTGTCATTCTGGGTTACTGGTGTCTGAAGGCATTGAAATGCACTGTTGGGGATATTTACACTAAGTGTCTTATAAAAGGCTTTCTTTCATCCCACTGTTTGGAGACATAACCTTCCTGTTTTCTCTTGGCTTTCTACCATGGTGGTAGTAGGAGCCTGGTGAAAGTAGCAAAAAGATCTTTAAACACATGTTGCTGTTCATATGTTTATGCACAGTAGTCCGAATGTGATTTGGGAAATTGATGCTTTCTCAATGGTAATGTCTTGCCCAGATGCCTCAGGACACTTTATTTCAAGCATCCAGAGTTTCGGAAAACCTAAGAGGATGTAGCAAATCCTCTATATAGTTCCTCAAAATCTGTGTGTGATGTATTGTTCACACCACCTCTCTGGGATTTCAAATCTGTAACATAAGATTCCATTTTTTTCTACAGCTATTGTTCACTGGCCATGAGGATGATCTTTGCAGACCATCCATAGGTTTAGGTGCTGATCAGATGCAATGATGCTTTTCATTCACTTGGCGAGGGGAGATTAATCTGCTTGATGTGGAAACTCTAGACCAGAACACAGCAGTAAAGCTAGAATTATGTACACCTTTTTAATGTCATTAAACCCAGGTCTTTTACTGGGAGGACTGGTGGTTGGTCTATAGATGTATCTCCTACAGTAAGGAAAGTACAGGGTACTAAAGTGTTTAGACTGACTTAAGTAGTTTAAAAAAACCCACCTAAACTAAAAACAAATCATTAAAAATAGAATTAGTGTTTCACATTTTGTGTAATGTAATACAGAAACACTGTTCAATTTCTTCAAACATATTAAGCCTACAAACAAAGAGCTAATTGTGCTGATGGGATTAAGAGGGTACGAAGGGCTTAAAGCTCATGATCAATAATTTAGGGGCATAAAAAAATTAGGAAGAAAGTCAATCTATGAATCAATGAAAGGAAGAATGGCCCTAATGTTACTCAACAGTTGAGCACTTTGGATTTTTCTCAATATTTATCTAAGCAGAGTTAGATTTCTATGGAAAGACATGGAAGTGATTAGTTTGCAATAACTGAAATGTGGTGTGGCTTCATGCCTAGCTCTGTAATTGCAGGTCATGCTCACCCTGACTTGCCTTCATGCTCCTGCTCTTTCCCTTGTACCAGCTCCCACAGGCAGACAGGGCAGAAGAGGCCAATCCAGCAAACTTGTTTTCCCTACTATATTGGTAGGCAAGCTATGAGATCTACCTGTCCTGCAGATCCCTGCATGTGTGTTACCAGAAATCTGGGTTTGTGCTCAGACTTGTCTTGAGAGACACAGAGCAGTTTAGGATGTTGTAATGTATATGAAACCTCATATATGTATAAACATATATAAACACCAGTGCATACATTCATCAGACATCAGGACCATCATGTGTACATCAGTGTATATATACATCAGAGAAACACTCAGGTCATGTCATTTACCAAAGGAAACTCTTGCCAGAGTTTGCAAACAAAGCTCTGTGAAATCCTCTTAGCTGTTTGCTGATGATTTCTGGAAGCATTTTGACTTACAATGATGCGTGGGTGTATGACATTGTAAACATGCTTTATTTATATTTTCTATTATTATTGTAACATGACTTTTAATGACTGGCTATTCCAAGTTTTAAAATAATTAGACAGCCAAACCAACTATTCCATGTGTTGGTATCTTTCCATGATACTTTCTATAAAAATTGGTGTTTCCTTACTTTAGTTTCCACATGAAGCTCATTAAAACTGCTTTTCTTCCGCTCATGTTACATTAAGAAAAAACAAAACCGGTTTCTCTGAAAATGTAAGTAGGACTTACTTAAATATTTTAAGCAGCTGTAGCTTGGAAGTAGCCTCTGAATCCTGCAGCTTCCCCCAGCTCCTTGGGTGTTTGCACCCTGTGTGCAGATCTCACAGGCTGCAGTTCTTTCTAATGGGATGTCTTCCGGTTTTTGCAGGGTGCCAGGGTATGGCTGCGGGAGCAGGACCAGCTGCAGCCATGCACTGTTGGCGTTTGTGCCAATGGAAATGTTCTCTTCACCTCAGATTATGGCATGGTAAGTGAAGTTTGCATGAGGTTGTAGCCTGTGCCAAGCTGTAAGATGGACTTCTTGGTTTTGCATGATCATTGTGTTGAAATTTATCAATGGAAATGCTGGAATTCTCTCTGAAAAGTGACCTGGCTGTGTTGCAAACTATGCCAAAGATCTAACAAATGTTAAAAAGAGAAGATTGTTCTTCTTGTTCTCTTCATTTCTTTGCCTACCTCACTTTTCTTGGTTTCCCTTGTGCCATCTTCTAAGGAGTTGCCTTAACAGCTTAGCAAAATCATTATATTGGCTAAATGCTCCTGGAAGGAGGCAGCTCCACCAACCAAGCAGCCCTTCCTGCCAAGATGTGCAAGCTGTGCCACTCTAAGGGTGCTTGTGCTCACCACCAGCCGCTCCAGCTGCTTTTGCTGTCAGCCCTTTGGGCCAGGGGCACGTGGCAGTGGGCTCCCTATGCTGGTCAGTGTGTAAAGGCAGCAGAGGTGCACAGGACAGCTCAGCAAGGCAGCCAAGCTCCCCTAAGAGCTGAGCTCTCCAACAGTGATAAGAACAAGCTGCTTTCCCACCTGATTTCCAGCCCTGTGCTCCTTGTGGTTCCCTGCTGCATCTAATGCAGTACTCACGGGATAATATTGGTAGGAAGGGACCTCTGGGGATCATCCAAGCCCTCAGTGAGTCAGTTCGCCCGTCTAACCCTGGGAAAACTATCTACAGCCTTCACAGAGGTTCTTGGTGAGTCAGAGTGCTGCCTGGGCTGGGAGGAGGATGGGGAAATGGGCAGGACTGTGCCCTCCAGCAGTGAGCAATTAGACCTGCTCAGCTGTTCTAGTGAATGGGCCCTGCAGGTGGCTGCTTTGTTGCAGAAAAATGGACAGGTTTTCTTCAGCCTCTCACCTGGCAAACAAAGGAGGGCACAGGGGGAAAGGGGATTTAGGACTCTGGTTTGTGGAGTCAGACTGTTGTATTTTTCAGTCTTGCCATGAAAGGCCTAGATTGGAAGTCATCATTCTTTCATAAAGAGCCTGATTTGTTTCTCAGAGATGGAAATTCCCCTTGCAAATACAGATTTTTTATCTGGTTACTGTAGTCACTCAAACCCCTTCTTGAGGAGTTGACTTGTTTTGGGAGTGCTGGATATCACTAACACGTTTTAAGGGATCACGGGTAACGCAGCAGCCTCCAGAGTGAAAAAATGGTGAGTACTTCTGTGACTTTCCCAATTCTGTCTCTGCTGACATGCTGCAGTGGCCTTGTAAAATCTTTCAAACCCACCTGGTACCTCTGAAAGGACACTGGAAATCCCACTTTAGAGCTGTCTGTGTGGGTGCTGCCACCTCCAGCCTGTGTCCTGTATGCTGAAAAATATGCTCAGGATAATGCTGGGTGGCTTACAGGTGTCAAAAAAAAAAAAAAAAAAAAAAAAAAAAAAAAAAAAAAAAAAAAGTTGGGTTTGGTTTTTTTTCTTCCATGAAACAAGAAACCACTAGGCTGGAGGAGCATATGCTTTATGGCTTATGCAGTAAAAGCACACAGTGATCATTAAAGTGCTTTCTTTATTCAGTGCTACCCACAAGAGCTGTCCTGTGTGCTTCCCTCACCTGCCACATTCATTGCTTCATGCCTGTAGGAGGGTCTGGCAGTTCTACCCCAGGTGAAAACTCTGATAAATGTCTTTACTTTGGGTTGGATGGGGCAGTTGATCCCTCTGATTTTTAGGACCCCCAAATCTAGTGTCCTCATGTTTGCTGTGGCCCAGCATCCCTGCAGCCCTGGCAGCTCTGAGGTAAGAAGACCAGTTGTGCTTCAAAGCTTTTGTCATTTGTTTTCACTTCCTTGAAAACACCTCAAGCAGTAAGTCCATCAGAAATGTGACTTCCTGGGAGGAAAGGAGGAGCTTTGCTTATGAAACACAAGATTGGAAACCGCAACCCAGACAAAACAGCCAAATGCTTTATGGATAAATATAACTTGGATGCCAGGTGGGAACTTTGCTTTTGTGCTCAGGATGACACTTATGGATGGAATTGAGTTTGAAAAGGAATAATTTCTCCCTTGCTGAGTCTGGTGAGCAGTACTGGCAAGCCTCATCTTGGCTTGTTTGCTGGCCAGATTTTGCTTTATCCCTGACCATTGCAGGGCCGTGGAGAGAGTTGTGGTCATTTTACTCTCACTTGGGCTAATCTGAAATCTTTGGCTGTGAGGTATCTGTTAGACTGAAAGCTGATTTTTTTCCTTCCAAAAAACAAAGACCTGCTTATTAACACTTATAACTTTGTGTTTTATATATTAGCTTGTTAAAAAAGGGATATTCTGTGGGCAACTTTGCTGTGTGGCAAGAGATCAGTTTGCCTGAGTTCTTACTTGCTTCAGGAAAAATCAGCTATCATATTCAGCTCAGTAGTGCTGAACATCAGCCTGCCATACCCTTCCAGGAACAGGATGATGGGGGAGGATCTTTGAAATTGCTCTCCTGGCAGATTGCTGGAAGTGTCCAGGAGTGAGCAGTGGGGTAACAAAAGCTTCCTTACTGGGACTCTGAGGGTGGAGCATCATCCTGTTTGTGTCTCAAACCTCTGAGCTCCTTGAAGAAAGTCACTCTGATAGTCTTGGGACATGTGTCTATGTCCAGGAGAATGGATGGTCCTTGAAGCCTGTTGGTGATACAGAGACTGTAAAAACTGCCCACTTCCCTGGAGGGCAGAGAACAAATGAAAAGTCAGCTTTTCTCCAGTGCCAGGAAAGGCCTGAAAACTCTCCCACATGTCACAAGTGCCTTCCAGAGGCACAGAGCCATCACCTCCCAAACCCCAGAGGGGCTGGAGGTCCCAGCCTCTGCCTGAGGGAGGGTGAGCTGCCAAGGCATGCAGTGATGTTCATGAGATGAACCTCCACAGCCTCAGGGACAGATAGATGACAACTTGGCCTTGGCTGGGATGGCAATGTGGCATCATGCTGCTCCTCCAGGGAGTACATGTCACCTCTGCAGTTTTTCTGTCCCGAGGGTACCAGAACCAATACTACAAATACACCTTTGCTGCTGTCCTGCCAGAGCACCTGCTTAACTCTTTATGGGTATTGGACCAGACTTTTTTTAGAGAGGTATGACTGAACAACACCAATTAAGTGGCTCAAGACAGGTATAAGAGGTGATTATCTAAGCCCTGCTAATCATTTATTTGTGTATTTAGGACCCCTGTTCCTCTTCAGGGTTCCATTTTCTCCCATGTTGTCTACAGCAACAAGGGAATGAGGTATGACCCATCACTTTTCATGCATAGCAGCCTCTGAGCACAGGTGCTGCCAGCTGCTTGATATCTTTTAGGACACTTGTCCACTCAGCTTTTTGTCTAAATGTTTTCTTAATGTTTCTCTTCTGGCCCAAATGACTGCAAGTGCTGACAGTGCAGTAGCAAATGAGTAAGTACCAGGCAGATATAAGGAAAGATCACATCATGCTGTTTTTTACTTGTCCACTTCCAAACTTTGTCTAAGTCAGCAGACAAGAGAGAGCCAGGGTCGTTTGCTGGCTCCTGGTTTGGAAGTGTGGTACTGATTTTGTTCCTGACAGTCCAGTTCATGTTGTGCCTCTGCAGCTTGTACTCTCTCCTGAATTTAATTGTCCCATTCTCCCCTTCTGCTCCCTCAGTTCTCTTGTGAAAGTGCCTGAGGTCTCTCCTCTGAAGAAGGAAAAAAAAAAGTGTTTTTCTATTTTTAGGATGATTCTTGCAGAGTGGGGGTCCTGCTGCTGGCAGTCAGACGTCTCTGACACCCAGGAGCAGAACTGGTGTGGTGAGGCTTGGAGACATTTGCTGGATTGGGCTTTGTTTTACACTGATCATGAATGTGAACTGTGTATTTTTGAAAGCCTTCTGGCTGGTGAGAGAAGTGGGCTGTGGAGGAGTCTGCCAGTGGAAGAGACTGAGTAGTCCTTGCCACACAGGTATGGCTGGTCAAAAATGGGGAGAGCACACCTGAGGGACTGAGCCAGCTTCTCCTCCCCAGCTCCCCCCTGCAACAGCTGCTCTTGTGTTTGTGCATCATGGTGACCTTGTAAGGGATGCTGCGCTGGGTTATTGCTGCCCTGCACTGGGGGGCTGCAGGCTCAGAGCCCTGAAGGGCTGAGCACCTGCAGTGTGCTGCAGCTGTGAGCACCCTGCAAGGGACTGGCAGGGGTGGCTGGCTGGAGGGGGCTGGGTGACCTCATTCTGTCTGCAGCCTGCAGCTGCGGGGATGGCCTCTCCCCTGCAGTGACGGCAGCCTGAGCACTCCAAGGAGGTGGGCAGGAGAAACCAGTTAGATCAAAGCTATAGATTATGGTTTGTTGTCTATGGAGCCTGTCAGTTCCTTGCTGGCACCCAGGAGAGCTGACAAGCAGGGATGGAAATGAGGTAGAGACCAGAGCCCCGGGAAAGGAGGAAATGTGCAAGATTCTTTAGAGGGGTTACTGTGGACCAGTTTCCTTCTCCAGGATGCCTATATGAAGTCTCCCATCTGTCTCTCTTTGGGTCTTACCATTTAGCAGAGCTTTGGATGCTGGGTGGGAGATGGCACATGGCTGAATCCAAGAGTGGGAAGCAACTGAAATAACTTTTGTGAAATGCCAGCATCGTGCTTGAGGAGGAGGAAAGGAGGGCTAGGATGTGCCTGTGGTAGAGGAGAACAGTCACATAATTTCAGCTGTATTGAAAGAGGGTGAAGGAGATGACCTGATAACTGTGAGTGGGTTATTGAGGAGGAGAAAGCTCTAGCAGGAAGAAGGATGCAGCAATTGAGGCAAGATGAGTGCAACTGCACAGAGAGATGAGTACTTCCTAGAACAGTGATAGAAGTTAATAGGTGTCACTGTACAAATATTTTGAAAGCTGTATCATACACATAAGTGTCACCACACAGAGAGAATGTCACTACTTTATTTGGCTTCTCATGTGCTTTGCTTTCCTTTGCTCTTGAGATGACAAACTCTTCCAGATGCTCTCTGGCTGCTTCTATGGGGAGTGCAGGGCCAAACTTGGAATGTGAATTAGCTTTTCCTCTACTTCCCCACGGTCTGAGACATGATCTCACCTGTGTTTTTTGTGGAAGACTGTTCCTGGTCTCTTGGGAGCAGCTGCCATCATTATTCACAGTCACGAGTGCAGTAATACCTGCCTAGCCTAGCAGCTGGGGGCTGGTGCCCTGCACCTGTTAAGGGGAAATTAAGTAACCTTGTGTTGATTTGTCCCCATCAGTAGTGAAAATGAGAGATTGACTGTGCAGAAAAAGAAGGGAGTATGCTGTATAGTATCTGGCCAGAGGGCTCAAATATGTAGGAACAGGAATGGAGGGGTGACTGTAAAATTAGGGGGCAGATCTGTGTCTTATTCATTTCCTTTTCCAGTGCCAGAGTATAAAGGTTCACATTTCTGCTAGGAAATCAGACCATGTGCCCAGGTGTCATGAACTTATTTGTCCTCCTCCCCACTCCCCCAGGTGTTCCAGTACCCCAAGGCCACCCTTTCCAGAGAAAAGGTCTTACCCATGCACCAGACCAGCGTTGATGGGGTAGAAGACATGTCCATGCTGGGAGATCTGCATGAAGCTGCCATCCTGCTTAACCTTCACCAGCGCTACCAACAGGGTAACATCTATGTAAGTGCTCATCCCTTTTGGCTTAATGGCTTTTGTTTAGCTTCAGGGGTGCCACTTAGCATGTGAAGTACTGATGCTATCCTTGTCTCTTGAGGATAGGAATTGGGAGGGGTTTTCTGCCTTGCCAGCTCCATCATCCCTGTGAGATCCTACCCTTACCAGAGGGGCCTCTTTGCCTTGGAGGAACTTCCAAAACATGAATGCTCACCTCAGAGCTTTGTGGTAATTGCACAGCTCTGTATCCTCCATGAACATCCATGTTTGATGAGCTGTCATTCACATTCCCCAGGTTCCCCATTATGGCTGTTCCATGGTTTATAAGGCCAAGCTGACTGTAAAGTGCAGTGCACACAGGTTGTTGCTGAGTATCCCTCCTGATCCAGACAGATGAAGATACTGCCTAACAAAACTAGGAATGCAAACCTGTTGCCTCTTCTGTTTTTACAAGCAGTTGTGCCTTTTTTTTTTGTTTGGATTGCTCTGCTCTCCTTACACAGATGAATACCCATAACATCTCCTGTTTTCCCTCTCAGGAAGGAGACAAGTGTTAGGAAGGAGACTTGTGGGGAATAGCACAGCTGGGACAAGACATCCCTGAACTGCTGGGATGGCAGTGCTCTGCTGAGACTTGGAGAGAACAAGGAAGACAGATTACAAAGCCTGCCTTACCTTGCTTGTCCAGGCTATGTGCACACACTTTTCAGAATATGACAGAAAAAATGTGAATCTGTGTTGCATAGCAACCGTTATCAAGGCAACCAAACCATATGCACCTGTATTCCAGTAAATTATCAGTAAAGTGACCCTGTTTCTGAACCATCTCCTGCACTGGATGCAGAGTAGACTGTAAATTCTCTCTTTTGTTTTTTTCTCTTTGCTGTAGACACCTTTGCTTGTCTGTCAACACAGACTTGTGACCCTGTGACAGTACCCACATGCACACACTATTTTGATGGCCCACTGCTGCTCTTCTTGTCCTGTGTTTGACACATGCTATGTGTCTGTGCAGCTTTTGACCCATTTGAGTATATTCCTCATGTTTCTTCTTCCTCACACCTTAAAATGTGATGAAGGATTCTCTTCCTTTTCAGTCTGTGCTTTGTAGCAGAGATGCCACCACACAAGCAGTGTCATAGCAGCTGTACCTCCTTAAGCCTTTCAACTAGCTCTGATGTGTCATTGCTTCTCTTATTCAGCATTAGTTCTGTGCCTGCTCTGCCCATGCATAAAGGTGTCCAAGTTTAACACCTTTACACCATGTTTTTTGCCTTTGCATAGTGCATGAATCTCAGATGTAGGATTATTAGCCTCACCATGAGCTCCTTAAAGGGGATTCTTTCTGAGCAGGGAGTGTAGGTAGCAGTATATCTAGACTGGTCTGGCACCCATAATTAATTTACTACAGCAATACTGACAAGCTCAATAGTACCTTTTGTTTTCCAGATAAATACTATTCAAGCTCTACCCAGCTGTTGAAGGAAATTATGTGAGCACAGCAACAGCCTGCATCTTCCCTCTTCATTCTTTCAATTCCTGTATTCCTTAATAAAAGTAGACCCAACATAATGTGAGTGATGTAGAAATGAGCCAGGGGCTGTATTGCCACATTTATGCTGTTCTTACCAGAGCCATGCCTAATCATCCAAGTAGGATCTATTGTCCTGAGAAGTAGACTTGCCACATGTGGCTTGTCCTGCTCTGGAGAATTCTTTGAGGGCAATTACTTTGCTGATAGAGTAGCTGGTATGTACATGGTTTTACTGCAATTAAAAATTATGGCTAGAAATTGTCTATAAGGGAATGCATGTGATGAGGAGACTGCAACTGGGTGGTGGAGAAGTTTCCTAGGAACACCTTTGAAGGAGATGGCTGTACTGGAAGAAGTTCTGGAAAGGACTTTCCAGAAGTTCTCTGGGAAGGAGCTCTGTTCCTAGTGAAACTACAATGTAAAATTCAAACTGAAACATCTGAGAAGAAAAGATGCTGTGAAGGTCTGGGAGAAGAATTAGAATGGACATTTCTGTCTTGTACTCTCTGGACAATGCCTGTTCCTCAGCTGCTTGTACAATGCTTTTTCCCCAATTCATGTTTTCTCACTCAATGCTTTCCCCTCTCTCTCTCCACCTCTCTGGCCAAAGATCATCTGCTTGCTTATTGCTTTCATTACCAATGAATTATATTTCTGCTCACAAAGGTCCCTGTCAGAGGGTCCTCAGGACTTGATCCATGATAGCCTGTTTATACTGGTAATGCAATTTGACTTAGGTGATATTTTTCCCCTGATGATCTCTGACTGCTGCTTTAATAACTGAGTTTTAAATATTTTGATGACTACAGCATCTTATTGGTCTGGCTTCTGGCTCCAGAGCTTGGCAGTGCTATAGCCTCAGATTTCATTTGGCCTGATGAGTCTTCCTTATCACCAAGTGTTCAATTTACAGCTTCTCCAGCAGATACATTCAATTGCTTTTGTATCTGTTGAGTGACTTGTAGTTAGTTCATGGTTTGGAAATAATGCTAGATGTTGTCCTTGATCACAAAGCTTGGCAACCTCTTGCAGCAATCTAAGTGTTTACTCAGTTGTGTCTGCTGAGAATGGGTATTCTTTGAGTAGAGCAGTCCAAGATTTGGACTCCCTGGGAGGGAGACCACCACACCAGCAGCATGGATGTTGACCATATTACAAAGCTATCATTAGGAGAGAGGTGGCACCATTGCTCTGAACTGCAGCTCTAAGAATAACTGGATTTGAGCTGGTTGGCTGAACCGAAAAAGTCATGCCCCAAAAAGCAAAATTAATTTCCTTCTGACTGCACAAAATAATACATTTGAAATTCAATATTGTGCTCTGGGTATTTTATTTCAAATCTTGCTACCTCTTTTTTTGGACTGTGAGATTTTGGAAATAAATATTTTCAAAATGAAATATTTAGAAAATATTGAGTGTTTTGACTTGAAATCCAGAGCTTCATTTTCAGCTGTCAGTTTTGATTTGGTTTACCAAATGATTTAAGCTGCGCCAAACAACATTTTTTCAGCAGAAGAAAAATTATATGCTTTAGTGGTTCTTTGCACATGTGTGTAGTGTGTGTGTGCGTGTTCCAGCTCTGTTCAGGAGGTTGTTGAACCCTATCAAGCACCCTTTGCTTAGGACTCCGGATAAGGGCATTAAAGCTATCTCCTGGCACTCTTTCAGTCCTGGCTCTGCTGTTCAGCTTCAAGCACAGTGCAAAGTAGCTGGGTATGAAGATGGATTCATGTTTTTAAATTGTGTAAGCTTAATTTAACGAAGAAAACAGGATAAGAATGTTATATTGTAAAGCTGCAAAATTCAGAGTGCCCCATCCATACCCAGCTGTGTAGCTCCTTCTCTGGGGTTTGACATTCTTTGCCAAACTGTGGAGCTCTCTGCTGAAGCCCAACATCCTTATTTAGGCTTTCTCCTTCACCATTACTTATTTCAGGGTCTGGCTTTGTTGTGATTTCCCCCCCCCCCCCCCGCCAGGAGCTTGCTTCATTTCCTTTCTGTGTTTTGTTTTTTTTCCCCATAGACAAACATTGGTTCCATCTTGGCATCAGTAAATCCCTACAAAGCCATCCCTGGTCTGTACAGTGTGGATGCCATAGAGCTGTACAGACAGCACCGGCTGGGTGAGCTGCCTCCCCACATCTTCGCCACGGCTAACGAGTGCTACTGCTGCTTGTGGAAGCGTCATGACAGCCAGTGTGTTCTGATAAGGTTAGAAATGGAGAACCAGCTACTCCATGGCTCTATCCCATGCCCTGCTCCTGCTGTTCCATTTGCATTGACATCTGCCTGAATACCCACACCATCCTCCCTGCCTTTGCCTGATCCCTGCTTGTCACAGCGGAGATGTCACATGTTTATTCCTGGAGATCACTTCTGTGCCACGGGTAGGATGGTCATCAGCTCTGTCTGTCCTGGATTTGTGAATGAATTGTATGTTTTTTTCTTAACAGTGGAGAAAGTGGAGCTGGAAAGACTGAGAGCACCAAGTTGCTGCTGAAATTCCTGTCAGCCATGAGCCAGACCTCCCTCGGGGCTCCTGTGTCTGAGAAGAGCACTCATGTGGAAGAAGCCATCCTGGAAAGCAGGTACAGTCCCCCTCATGGGGACCTGGAGTGCTGGGCCAGCCTGCCTTTGGGGAGCCCTGCCTTCTGGGCAGCAAGGCCATGGATGGGGCCAGACCTGGTTAGAGAGGATCACAGAGCTGGAAGGTGTCACATCAGGGAAATGTGGAGGTTGTCATCTTGCCTCACGCTGGCTGCTCTCCCAGCTGTCTGTGGATGCATTAGGCTTCTTTCCAACAGCAATGTGGGATGTGCATGGCAGCTGGAGAGTTAATGCTCTAACTCAGAGTGTAGCTGTCCTCATGGTGAGTCTCTGTCATACTCTGACTCCTGGTTTCCTCCATGAGCCTCTGTTCTCCCCTGGCCTCTCTGTGTCTTGCCCTCAGGAGTTCCCATGGGCCACCTGGCAGCTCTCCTGCTGCCCTGGAAGTGATTTCATGGAGAATCATCCATGGAAGCTGGCACCAGGGAACAACCACCACCCACCTAACCCCCGATGAGGCATCAGGCAGGCAGGGAAGCTCACAGCACCTGAAGCAAATGTGTCTGAGAGAGAAGCTGGCAGCAATGAGGGAATGGAAACACATTTCAGGAAAATTCCTTCATGCCAGAAGAGGTTCTGACACCCCTGAGGGACCATAACCCGTGCCAGGGCAGGGACACCCCTGAGAGACCATGGCCCACAGGTGACCTATGCTGGAACAGGGAGATGAAGGGAAAAAGTGTCTGGAAAACCTGGAGAAGCAGTGTGGCTGAGGAAAACCAAGAAGAGGCAAAGAGCAGGAAAAAACCTCAGAAAGCAAAGACTGACAAAGAGAAGCAGTCCTGAGTGTGACCCCGGGCTCCTGTGCTGGCATGTTGGGGGAATTTTGAGAGAGTGGGTGTAAACTGAAGTAAAAAAGCTGAGGCTAAGAAATGGAGGACAATAGGTGCTTGACTTTAGGTAAGCCTGGGTAGGAGGCAGGAAAGACACATCTGTTTTATTGTGTCCTTGTTTTCCTTAATACCTGAACTATATTTAACAAATTACATTAAAATTTCCCAGACTGTCTTGCCTATGGCTGAAGGACTTTGCTGAGGGTCCTGCAGTTTTGTACCGTCAAGGTTGAGGCTGTAGATTAGTCCCAGATGGAGTTGCAGAAACCTCCAGAGGAGGCAGCTCTGAGAGCATTTTGGGTTTTAGGTCCTTATAAGCAGAGCAGCCTTGAGCAGAAGGGCTGCTGCCCTTGGGCTTGGTGTTCCAGAGATTGTTGTTGGATGATTTATTCCTTGCAGGTGTGCAGAACTTAGCAGGCATGGAGGCAAATTGGCAAAAGCTCTGAAGAGCAGTACAGTCATGACTCAAGATCTGCAAAATCTGCTTTAAGGCAAGCGGCTTAGAAGGCTCAAGCACTCTTAGCAGTTAAGTGATAACTTGACAGTGATCCAGAGAGCTTATGATGGTGGGTAGGTGATTCCTGAGTCTGTAAGATGCCACAGCTGTGAGCTGGAGTGAAGTAAGAGATCACAACCTGTTCTGTGTACATCTCTAGTGCTACATGAACTATTGCTTTATAAGTGCAAGAGAATCTGATTTGTCACCTCTTCTCTGAAGACAAGAAGCTGAAGGCCTGGCCTAGACCCAGGAGCTGCTGCCACTCCTATAGACCCTACTTCATGTGTTTGGAGTTCAGCTGCACTTGCTCTGACAGCAGCCCTCCTCAGGTTCACTTATGGTGGATTTTCATCCTTGCCCAGCACATACCAAGGAACAATACTGGATTTTCTCAGTTTCAGACAGCACTGCAAACAAAGTGTTCATCAGCTTTCTATCCATTGCTTGTGTTGGAATATTAGTGCTTGGTGTATTTTTCACAAATCAGGCTCTCAAAACTCCTTTGGCACTGTTGATTTTGTCTCTTTTCCTTCTTGAAAATATTCATCAGTTCATTAAAAATTCTGCTAACTTTCAGCTTTTTTTCTTGCTTGCGTCACTCTGAAGCTTCCTTCTCCATGTTGGGTGCCGCTGCTGACAGCATAGCCACCTTTCCTGCTATTCACCCCCTCAAGTCTTCAAATCTTTTTGTCTTCAACTGTGCATCTGAGTCCTGAAGCTGTATATGGTGCACTGTTTCTGAACTCCAGATGTTGCTTTCTGCTGCTCTGCTGAAACAGTTTCCCATTATTTTGAATGCTGGAGTGCATCCTGCCCACACCCAGTGAGCAGCCAGCTTCACCTTCCTGATGTGCTGCTCTGCCTCGCAGTTCACTCCTTCCTCAGGTGCCATGCTGTGATGTGCTGCTGGCCATTTGCTCAGCCCAGGCCCTGCCCCTGTGCCTGGCTGAACCAGCTTACTCCACCCTTGTAACTGCTCAGACACCCTCCTGCTTATTTCCCCCTCCAAGCCTGAAAGACTTCACACCCATGTATGGGAGCCCATTGCCAAACTGAACTATAAAGATATTTCCTGTGCTTTTCATATATCATTTAACATGATTTAGATCCACAAAGATTGGCTAGCTGGCTCCTGCACTCACACTGCATCTGTGGTGATCATGTAACATAACCCTGTCCTCCCTTTTTCTGGCTGTCCCCATTAATTTTGTGGATTCCTGGCAGTGGTATGCTCAGTGGAATATTTCTGTGCAATGTCCTTATTTACATACTTGTCTCTGAGGTGTGGGTGTTGGAGTTCAAATTCTGCAGGGCAAGGAACTTTCCTGATCTGTGCACCCAGATTGCTCTAACTGGCATGTCTCTGTTTGTAGTGTGTTATAACAGAGGAATTTTGACTTTTATATTTGTTACTTGAAAGTGATTGTTTCAAGAGATGTTAGGAAAATACTGTCTGGATTTTCCTGAAGGTTCTTGAGTGTTTCCTTAACCACAGCTTTCCCTTAGCTAGCGCTCGGAGGGCCTGAAGCTTTCTGCAAGCTCCAGGATGTCTCTGGTTAGAGATAACTAACTCAGCCTAAGCAAGATTTAGGTAACAAGGACTTGTGTGTTCCAGTATCAAATTTAAGTACCAAACAAATTGTTTTATTACTGTTTGTTAGTTTGAAGATGCTTGCCTGTAATTTTAAGAGATGGTTTATCAAAGGCAGAAGGAAAAAAGGTAGAAGGAATGTAGAAGTATGTGGTTTAAAGCTACAGAGTGTTTGCTGTATATGTCTGATGCTTCTGAAAACCCTTGAAAAAATACAGTTGCATTCATGGGATGTGCTGTGTTGAGGACCCAACCTGGCTGGGTCTTGCCACCTTTCATTTCCTGGTGGGGAATGCCCCTGACAGTGTGAGCACAAGATGCCCATACAGACTGGGGGCTGATTTAATTAACTGCAATCCCAAAGGTTTAAAATTTATCTATCAGTGTGTTAAATTGCTCTTGTTATCCTTCCTTTCCCTTGAGCTCTTCCTGCTTGTCCAGGCTGATGCTGTAACAAATAAATCTCTCATGGCAGAACACAGTGTGCAAATGTCAAAAGACTGCGCGCACGCTTTGTTTTAATGGTATCCCATCACTAATCATATCTTCATTGCCTTGTTTCTGCAGCCCCATTCTGGAGGCCTTTGGAAATGCCAAGACAGTTTATAACAACAACTCCAGCCGTTTTGGCAAGTTCATCCAGCTGCACTTCTCTCAACATGGACACATCCAGGGAGGCCGAGTAACTGATTGTATCCTTTTCTGCAGTGGACCAGAAATGGACTGAGTAAGCAGAAATGAGGAGGAGCTCAGTGTAGGTCAGGAAATCCCTCATCAAAGTTTTTCAAAGTCAATTTACAACTGTGGGCAAATTTGCAACTTAAAGAGGGAAGAAGTGTTTGTTTTGTGGCTCTGCAGCGCCTAAATCTGGGAACTTTTTGTCTCAGTACTGCATTAGGTGGGGACATAGTTTGACTTTTCACTTTGTTAATGTTAACACTTGATACTTAAAACCCTGGAATATTCTACCTCAGAGATCCTCCAGGTTTATTGCATCCTATTTGCTCCACATAAAATTTTTCACTTACCTTAGCTCTGCCAATGAATGCGTGATTGAGCAAAGTGAGACCAAACTAAGAATAAATGTATTCTGCACAATATTTGGGTGCAGAAGAGAATTATGAGTCCCTGTTTTGGGCTGCCATTTTCAGTGGACCTTGGAACCCTAGTCATAGAATCACAGAATATCTCAAGTTGGGAAGGATGCATAAGGATTATTAAGTCCAACCCCCTGCTCCTCTCAAGACTACCTGAAATGAAATCACATGATTTATGCACGTTGTCCAGATGCTCCTTGTACTCTGACAAGCTTGGTGACATGACCACTTCTGTGGGGAGCCTGTATCAGTGACAACAAGGACAGTGAAGTAGGTATAGTCAAACTGTGTTATGCCATGGTGACTTTCTTCCCTGTATGTCCAGGTACCCCTCTCCCAAAGGCTTTGAGATATCTTTTGTCTCCATGAGGCAGGTAAAGCTGCCCTGGCTACAGTTCTTGATGTATGTTCAAAGCTGCTGCTGACTGTAAACCACACCAATTGCCACAGGAGTAGCAGCCAAATGAATTTATTGCTGTTGTAAATGACAGGCTTGGATTGTTTGGCCTCTGCTCTTTATGCTTCCTGTGGATTTAAAATAGTGGTCTCTTGCAGGAGCAAAGAGGACTGATGCAAGACTTGCTGTGTGCAATGCAACTTTCAGATAAGAGTGGCCTCTAATCTTTCTAGGTGTCCCTAATGTGACTCATCTTTTGTTAGGTTATCTATGCTCTACCTGGCCCTGCCCTTTTAAATATCTCTTTGACACATCCTACCTCCTTGGACAGTGAATAGAGAGGATGATCTAAGATGGTGTTTAAAATCACTCTTTACCTACTTTCCAAAGAGTCGGTTACTTCATGATTTGTTGCTTGTTGCAGGGTTTGTCCCAATGTGTTTAGAAGATTTTTTGCCTATCATCAGGAAATCTGTGCTTCTGTCATTTGGATATTTTTTCCTTAACATGCTGTTCAGATTTACTGGAAAAGGTAGGTATCACCTCTACTGAGTGCTGGGTGAACCCTCTCCTCATAGGAGGTGTGGCAGTGCCAGATCACCTCCTGGATGAGGCTGTCTCCACTGCAGCGTGTAGACATCAGCTCCTTAATTACTGCTGCAACTGTCCCAGCTGAGGAAGAGGCAGAGTAGCAATGTTTGTTCTGTATCTATCATGGCCTGTTCTCCCATCTTTGACAAACTCTGTGCATTACAGAGAGACTCCAAGAAAGAGCTGTTTACCAAGGAGAAAGGGAGAGAGACGTACCTGGGAATGCAGCTCCACAGAGAAGCATATGGGGTACAACTCCGAATGCAGGCATCTCTGATTGGATGTAGTTTACTTTGGAGTCAGGAATTCACTGAGGAGCAGGGCCAGAACTGACAAAGTTCAGTTTGTTCATGTGCATGCTCAGTTGTATAGCCACAAAGATCTTGATGTAGAATTTATTTAGACAAAACCATCATTCAATAGCAAGAAGACCCTCTTGTGCATTGGCTCTGGAGACTAACCTGTATCCTGGTCCTTCTTTGCCTTTGCAACCACAAGTCTGACCTTTGCTGGCTACTCTTGTATTCTTTGTTTCAGAACAGGGTGGTGCATCAGAACCCTGGGGAGCGGAATTACCACATCTTTTATGCTCTGCTAGCTGGTGTGAGCGGGGAGCAGAAAGGTAATTTCTTTTTCTGGGTTATGTCTTGTTCTGTTTCCAGTCCAACGTGTGAAGCAGGTGTAAGTCAGAGCATGGATATTTCAGGTACTTCATATGTAGCTTCCTGAAGGTCATGTTTCCCATGGTGATTTCATGGGAAACAGAAAGGAGATTCAAGAGAAAGAGGCTGAGGATGACAGAAATTCCTTATGAGAAAAGACTTCAGACATTCTGTGCTGATGGAAAAAGTATATGCAAAGTGATGAAGTGATGGAACTGGCTAGAGGCAGAGGAAGGGTAAAGAGTCTTGATTCAGTTGCTGGTGGGAGCTGTTCAAAGAGTTCAAAGGATGGGCTGATAGATATATTTTTAGAACAAATCTTCAGTATAGGTAAAAGTAGAGAGAAGAATTACAAAGACCAGCGATGTAGTGGAAGTACTAGAGCCAAAACATGTCTGAATAAAGGGTTTATAGCTCTGTACTTGGGGAAGGAAGAGGTGGGTCTGAAAAAGTGCACACAGAGAAAGTGGCAGCTGCAGCCTGTGGATGAATCCTCTTTGTAGTACAGCATCCCCCTAACAACACTTGTGTGTATCTGTCCCAGGCATTGCTGAGCACTGATGGTGTTTCTGGAGAGGTCAGAGAGGCAGGCAGGAACATGTTACAGTTGTACTCTGGTTTTGAGGGCCTGGGGAATTTCTTTAAGCTTTTGTTCTCTGTGTGTTACAATAATCAGATGGAAGATTTGGGCCTGACAGAGTAGATGTCAGTTTTAGGGGGTATGTGCAGGAATGGCTACTTAAGTCAATTCAGAGATCAATCTAAAGCAAAGGAAAATAATGGGGATCATGGTTATTTTCAGCTGCTTAGGGAAAACATACAAAAACCCCATACAAAACAGATTATTTTCTGCTATTCCTCCCCATCTAGTTCTCCAGGCTGGTGTCCCACACTCCTTCACCTCCCCATCTGTAATGTAGTTTTGGTTCTTGATCATCCTTGCCTCCTTTCTCCATTGATCTTTTAGTTCTCCTATGTTCTTTTCGAAATGGGGGATCAAATCTGCAGATGGTGTTTAAGATGTGGTAGCACAGCTGATATACAGGGACCTAATTCTCGTTTTACATTTAGTTTTGTGAACTATGTTCAGTTTTTAACTCCTGCTTAGCACTGAATGTCTTCAGAAATCTGGCTATGACTCTCTGAACTCTTTGTCAAGTGATCTAATTTCAAGGTATCTAATTTAGAGGTCATTACCATATGTATATAGTTAAGACTATTTTTCTGTACAATTTTGGGGCTAGAATTTTTTTTATCTTGAGTCAATTCAGTATTGAGCTATTCATCTGAGACTCTGCAGCTTGGGATTTGATGATTCTAAATAATTTTACATACCATCTGCAAGCTTTGTTACAGCACGGCCTCCTCTTGTATGAACAAAAAAACTGGTTGCTAAATAAATTGTTGTCTCTCCCCTGCTTCTTTTTCTTCTGTTGCAGAGAGCCTCTCCCTCTGTGAGCCAGAGACTTACCGCTACTTGAACCAGTCTGGCTGTGTGACTGATGAGAACCTGAATGATGTGGAGATGTTCAGTAAGGTCATGGTGAGTCCAGTCCTAACTCCTCCTGAACTTTTGGGCACATTTGCATGGGCTAAACATGCTGCTGCATGGTCTAGATCTCACAGGCAGAATTAATTTGCCCGAAGCCAAAATTTGGTGTTCAACAAGTCCGAAACTCAGCTAAAACAAGACTCAAAAAGTGGCTTTTGTGTTCAGAAGTGGGGGAATTTGGGAAACGGTCAGTATGAATAATAATTTAGAATGATAGAGAATTTGGGGGAGCAGAACCCCACCCCATAATGGTTCATGGGAGCCTCCTAGATAGCCTGATTCAGGAAACCTCACTCTTGACTATTAGAAGGGGAAGAGTTTGGTCTGAAGGTACTGTTCTCCAGAAACATTCCAGTAAAGTTATATCACCTATGCAAATCGCCTATTCTGAAATACCACAGAGATTCAATAGACACCAGTTTATCAGAGTTTAAGGGATTAGCAGGATGAATGTGCAAATTCATGTTTTATTTGATAAATGCTTGTTGGCCTGAAGGCTTTAATAATGTAGATGAAACCAGATAGACAAGACGAGTAGAGTCAGCTTAGGATTTCAGTATCTCCTGGTAGGTGTGATTTAAGAGAAGGAAACACCTGTACAGCAGACGTTTCAATGGCAATATGGCATTTATTCTTCAGCTGAAGAGATGCTGGAGGAAAGAAGGGACCTGGAACCCCAGAGTGCCCCACTGACAGGGTGAATGCATGAAGATTAGGTCCTACCTCCCAAAGTCAATTTATGTCCCAAGAACCCTGGCTCATATGCAGGCAGTAAGAGGGAATGTGCCATACTTCCTGATTATCTGATAATCTCTTTCCAACTATCTAGCAGTTAATACTGAAAGCCTGGTTTTAAATCTTGCTGCATAAATCTACTATACTAAGAATGAATTAAGGGGGTTATGTGGATCAGAGTAAATTAAGTATCTTATATGGATCCATGCTTCAGGGAAGAAAATAAGCAAGAATGTGGAAGCCATCCAGTAACATCTGTAACCTGTGCTGCCAGTGTTCAGGGTAGGATTTTCTCACACAGGCACAAACATGTTCTCCCTGTGACAAGACTGTCAATGGTCCAACAGAGGATGAGGCAAATGCCCACCTCCCTTAGGTGGCAATACAGCAAATGTAGGAGAGAATGGGTGACAGTAAAGATCATTGACAAATGTATACCTCATAGAGGTGCTGTGCCAACCCGTTTCATTTGTATTCATGGTGACTGTAGTTCTGAGTTTTACATCTTACACACCCTGGGCCTGGCTCTGGTGGTTGCATTGTACTTGACTGTACATACAGCTAACATTAGCTGTTTGGTTTTCCATAGACTGCCATGAAGGTGGTGGACTTCAGCACTGAAGAAATCAGAGACATCTTCAAACTTCTTTCTGGCACACTTCATTTGGGAAATGTTGAATTCATGACAGCTGGTGGGGCCCAGGTTACAACAAAAGCAGGTAAGTAGGACCCTAGCTACTTGCTAGACCATGCAAAGCCCCGTAAGGCCCCCAATAAAGCCCTCTTCCTTTCTCTCTCTGTTATGCCAGTCTGTAGTACCTTCACCAGCAGGTTTACTGTAGTTTAACCCTACAAAAGCACTGCCACAAGATGCATGGCTTCAGGGTACCACTGAGATTTAGCTGGTCTGTGGCCCTGTGATCCATTTGTGCTCCTGGATATTCTCAGACTGAGTCCACAGACACACAGCTTCTCTTTTGCATCGAAAGAGATGGAAGAAATAGGATCAGGAAGGAGTTTGAGATAAAAGTAATCTGTAGAGACTTTCCCCCATCTTCATATGAAGCAGTTGCTAGTGCACACTCTGTTACAATTATCTAATCTGAGCTGGTTTGCAAAGTGACTTCCAAAACAGACAGCAGCAATAAATACGTATTAGAAGTGCTTCAAGTCTTAAGTTAATTGCCTCATCCAAGTTTAGCAATCCCATACTCAGACTGCAGTATTGTGCTTTTACAAAAACATATCTTAGCTGGTGCTGGGTTTTACACACGGTTTTGCTCTTCCTGTTGCCAGCAGGAAGGCTGACTTACATGAGTATCTGACTGTGGTCCATAATGGATATGTGAGCCTACAGCTTTGGGTATGCCCAAGAGAATCAAGTAAGGGGGAGTGTGTTTTGTAGAAGTCCCTGGGATTTTCTCACCGAGCTGCAAAAATATCCCTATAAGTGATGGGGATCCATGCAGAGAAAAAAATGTGTCTTCCTTTTAGTGCTGAATGTTGCCAGTGACCTCCTGGGCTTAGACGCCTTTCAGCTTTCTGAAGTACTGACACAGAGGTCCATGATTCTGCGTGGGGAAGAGATCAGCTCCCCTCTCACTGTGGAGCAGGTAAGTGTCCTAGTGTATGCTTCCACTTCTGGCACTTCTGCACTTCCAGGCCCTGAGTCTTCCTCCTGTGTCACCCATTCCAGCCCAGGGCCTCCTGTTTCCTCGGGTATTTTGTCCTTATTGGCAGCTCAGGTCTCACTGTTGGTGCTGCTTTTCAGGCTCTACAGGGGAGTTCAATTGCAAATGCCAGTGCACAATACTAGTTTTAAGTCACCTTCACTCACTAGGAGGTGGTCATACTTGTGTCATGCAGAAGATGCATCAGATGCTTTGTGGTAACTGCATGTGTGTGTACCTGCAGAATTCCCAGGTTATGCTGCATTTACTGGAAAGTAAAAGCTGGCACACAGTTCCCACAAAACATCTGGCAGATGTTAGGCTGTTACCCCGCAGCAGCTTCTTTCTGGATCCATACAACCACAAAGGAGGACTGAATAAACTAATACGTATCTCTTGTGGTGTTGCTGATCACTTGAGGGCACTCTTGGTGTTTTAGGACCATGCACAGATAACTGTAGAAAATCCTCTGCATTAATAAAATGCAAGACACTGGGAGGCAAAGAGTACTATTACTAGGATGGAAAAGGCATCATGTTATAGCAAAATTAACATCTGTAATGGAAATCACATGCTGGCACAGACTGCAGAGGATTATCAATCCAACGCCTACATTGGCAGAGAAGCCAGAGTTACTAGACTCTCTCTGATGGATGTCTGTCTAACTTTCCTTCAGATTTCCCATGGAAGGAATTTCACAGCATCTTTAAGTATCCTGCTTTAGCTGCAGTGGAATCTGGAGTTGAAAAGATTTTCCTCATATTTAGATTACCTTTGACATCCCAGCTGTCCACCTTACAAGCTTTGGCTTCTGTGAAGTTTTTCATGTGGTGTTCTCTTTTCTAAGCTAAACAATCCAGTTCCTTCAGTGCTTCCTTGTAAGTAATTTTCTAAATCTCTTTGTCTTCTGTCTCTGTTTTCCCACATCTTTTAAGAAGCGGAGTGCCCCTAACTGGGCACTGCATTCAAGCTGAAGTCTCAGCAGTGCTCATTATGGTAGAGTAGTTGCTCTTTTCTTGCTGTGAACACACATGCTAATAGTCACAAACTAAGCTTTGCCTTTAAGAAATGGTCTTTTTTTTTTTTTTTTCTTTTTCATATTCTGTGATCTTTCTTTGCAGTGAAATTGTGTGAAAATTATTTTTCAGCCTGTAGTCTGTGGCAGATATCCTCAGTATCCAATACCACAGTTTTCTTCTCAGCTGTCTGTCCTAAATAAGCAGCATCTTTCTCTAGCAGTGCATAAGGCTGGATAACAGATAATACCAGAGGCACTTCATGTAGTCCACAGCAATGGTATGCAGTTGTAGGATTTACAGAGCTTCCTGAACAGAGCTTTTCCTGATGGTATAGCTATTCCTGACATGTCTGTGTATTGGGCTCCACACTTATGCTTGCATCCCAATGAAGTACCAAGACCACAAGAAAATTGTGATAACAAGTGGATGCTGCCATTTAGCTGTCTTCACTAGCCTGTTGCACTCAACACTGGGCCTGTAAAGACTGTTCCTGCCTAAGCCATAAGTGCTGCACCCACCTATTCCCACTTGTTGTGGGAATAGAATTTCTGGGGATTTCTTGTTATGTAATGGGCTCATTACCCATCTGAGCTTTGACATTTCAGTGGGCTGAATGGATGAACTGGCCTAAAGGCAGGCAAAGCTGGGAGGATGAAAGGCGCCTTTGAGAATCTCATTTGAGCCATATTGTGGGGAAAGTGGCTTTGCTTACAGCTGGATGGGGAGCTCTTCCTGGAAAATGTGTCCAACTTACTGTGTAGCCAGATACACTACAGAGGCATGGCCTTGAGGGCATTCTTAGTCCCAACCAATAAGGCAGATCATCTGATGGAGAGAAGAAATATCCAGAAAAAGTGTGTGCCCATGCTTTGAAATGTTCTCTTCTGTGGAGAAGGGAGATTGTTCTGTGTCAACTTTGAGCTGCTGAAGAGGAAATAGTACCTAGGAAGAGAAAGGAGGAAAAAACCAGTGTGGCTGGGTAAAAAGGAGGATCTGGCAGGCTGGGTCTCAGAAGTTTGTGAGACACTGGAAGGGATCAGAAACGGTCTGTGCCATTAGCAAAGAGCCCCTGTTATTTAGGTTGTAAAACTGAAGGGGGTGAGGGTGCATTTAGAAGATCTGTCATTGCTGGTCTGGCCTATTGAAGGAATTGCCCTGCTGGTGTCACAAGCGAGATGGGGGAACAAACTGTAATCTATTTATTGTGGTTTATTTATGAAATGACAAGACAACAACTTTCACCCTACTTGATTATTTCATGTACTGGCTTGCTCACCCCTCAGGACAACATCCTCTGGAATTCTCCAGATGTCAACTTCTTTTCCCAGTTGGGAGTTTGCAGCTTGCCCAGGAGGGTTGGGCAAAAGCTTTTCTGGGTTTATATGTTCAGTTGCAGTGACCAGTCTCATGTACTATCAGTCAAGGTCCTTGGGCATGCCCTGGAATTTACCTCCATGTCTCCAATCTCCAGGATCTTTCCCCACTTCCAGCATTTTTCTTCCAGTCATGATCTTTTGCCATCTTCTCTCCTGGCTCCTTTTTCTGTCCTCTGAGATCATGTCTTCTTGTTAGGGACCCTTATTTTCTCTTCTTCCCAGAACCCTAAACTCTGGTTTCCCATTCTAAATATGTGCAGAATGACAGCACATGATCAGAGTCCCAGTTTGTGCTTCTGTCTCATGTCTCTTTATTAATTGGAGGATTTAAGGTGTGCCACTTTTGTTTGTTCAAGTGTTATCAAAATATGCAATCAGCCCATTCCTTGTGCAGCTATCAGGTAGAAGGCTTTTGCTTGAGATACCAAAAGTTTGATTTTGGATGTTCATCCACATGCTTGCATACACCCAATTATCTACTGCCTGCTAGTGATCGCAATTTAAGTTTTTTTCCCTATGTATGGCGCTTGGTTATGATATCTGCATGGGATGTTGGGTCAACTGCAGGAAAGTTTCAACCCATGAACTTCTGGGGCATGTGTCCTGGCTGTTGGCCAGCCTAAATGGATTCCAGCAGGATAATGCTGTTTGCAGGAATGTTTTGGAAAGGGAATTTTTGAGGGTAACTTGGTGACAGAATATTCTATTAAATCCTGCCCTACCAGTTTTTTGAAAACTGAGCAGATACCCATTTGACAGCTCTGCTAGGAGTACTGAAGGGAGATACCTTGCCTGTCACTGCAAATGTTGGCTCAGGTGATACAAATTACTGCTCTGGGCATAGTTGTGAGGTATTTTGCCACCCAGCACTTGTTCCAAAAAATATCACTGATTTTGTTACTTCCTTCACCCTCTCAAGTGCCATTACCCCAAAATTATGGCTTGTCTGTGTGTGGCCTGGCTGTTTGAAAGCTTGTTACAAATAAATACTGCAGTGTGCACAGAGGCTGAGAAACTTGAAGAGGAACCTGAAGTCCCACAGAGATTCTTATGGCCCTTATGCCTTCTTTTCTCTTTGTGACTCATTTTTTCTCTCTGTATTTACAGGCAGCTGACTCCAGAGACTCCCTCTCTATGGCACTCTATTCCCAGTGTTTTTCATGGCTCATTAACAAGATTAATACAAAGATCAAAGGCAAGGAAAACTTTAAGTCTGTGGGCATCCTGGATATCTTTGGCTTCGAGAATTTTCAGGTCAGGATTTTGTTTTTTTGTGGGGTGGGTTGGTTTTGGAGATGTTGATGCATATTGGAAGAAACATTGGTGGGTTTGCATTCTGGTAAGGATAGCATAGGGCATTCTGGAATCTCTACCCTGCCACTTTCCCCTGAAAGCAGAAAGATATATTTAGCTGCCCATTTCTGCCAGCCATATTCATATTGGCCAGTGTTCAAGGTCTGGTTTGTGATAGAGACCCTAAGCAGATCTGCTGTGATAGATAATACTGAATTTTTTGATTTGTATGCAAGCTAAATATCCATATCCTACATGTACATTGTTTGTTTACATCTGTTTTGCATTGTGTGGGGAATCCTGCATGTAATGCTTCTATCTACAGCTGATGTGGGATGTATGCTGAGCAGTCATAGAGTGACTGCTCAGATATTTGACAGAAGAGAAAGACTGGTGATCTAAGAGTTAGGGAATTTATTTTTTTCTTCCAAGAAGAGAAACATAATTGTCTTTAGCTTGCTTTACTATGAATTAGGTTTACTGAATTAACCTTGAATGGGCTACAAAAGCTGTTATCCTAGTGGGCCTCTCCATACTGTCCTCCTCATATCCGCCTGACACCACTATGTTCTCTGGCTTTACTCCAGGCCTGCCACCTTCCCTGTTGCTCATATAGATTATTTTAAGTTCAGGAACAAGAATGTAAGATTTTGTAATTGTTTCTTCTTGCAGGTGAATCGTTTTGAGCAGTTTAACATTAACTATGCAAATGAGAAACTCCAGGAATATTTCAACAAACACATCTTCTCCTTGGAGCAGTTGGAGTACAACAGGTGACAAACAGTGGGAGTGGGGCCCGCTGCTTTCATGGGTAATGGGAGGGAGGACATAATTCCTCCTGTGCTGCTCAGCCCCTACCACTGAAGCAGGAGGGACAGCTGGGCCTTAGTACTACCCTGACCATGGATGTCTTATTAAGCATTGTCCATGTGCTTTGCCAGCCTAAGTCACTCCTCTCCAGGAAAAAGCATTCTCCATTATAGTGTTTAGAAACTCCAGATTTCCTTCTGTCTCTCAGCTGAATGGAAAGTTCCTGGGCTTTAACCCTTTAGAGTACTGGGTGACTTTAGTAATGATTTACCTATGGCAGTGGTGGTGCAATGCAGATGGAATCTTGGTGTGCAAGAATTCCCTAAAGATAGACAACTGGAGATATTTAACAGCTCTTTCTGTCCTAGAGATTCCTATATTGTGAAAAGGACTCTGTTCCTCAGCAAGATTTACATCAGACTTTCCTGAGCTTCCTGGGGCCTTCTGCACAGCTTTTTCCTCTTCTGTGGGCATCATACTGGATTGTATTTTGTGAAGTACCTGTGATGTTCTAGAGTATTTCTGCTTCTAGAGAAGGCTGCTAGACAAATACTTTGGTTGTTGCTCTGAAACAGAAGCCTTTATGTTTGTGAATGAAGGAATTGAATAGGGTCAGTGAGGGCAAATGAGAGCAGCCTTGTAAAGGGAGACGGTTGAATAGGCAATTCATTAAATTCTAAAGATTACAAAATTGCAAGGCTATTTATGCACTCAATTCTCAGGCCAGTTCCACCATTGCAGGAATCTTGTATTAAAAATGGTACCATCATGACAAATTATTCTTTCCTGACGGTTGCATAGAACTTTAAGTTCTGTGGCTGAACTTTGGAAGGAATGAGAGGATTTTTTAATTGACTACATATCAAATTATTCTAAGGCAATGTACTTGAAGCTCATCTTTCACCATATAAGCTCTGCTTCCTCAGGCTTAGTAAGCAGATTCATGCATCTCATCTTGATGCTTTGAACCTTAAAATATGAAGCCTGGGCTGAAGCGTTCAGAGTTAACAGCTCCCCTATCTTCAAAACATTAGTCTCCACCTGAAAGGTGTCTGTATCAGAATGTCAGTAAGCAGCTTCACATATAGCCCCTAGTCCTCCTTGTATTCTTAAGACTTATCCTAAGCTACTCTGAATTCTGAAAACAGACATATCCTGTATTATGGGAGTACAAAGAGATGGTAAGGGGGAAAAACACATTCAGCAGATTTACAGATGGTCATGGGTGATTTTCAAAGCACATTACTGCACAACTGTACCTACATCAGCTCCTATTCTGAAAGATGCAGGAGCACCCTGCAGGCTCCCTGCATGTCAGGCCAAAGTTTATCTGTGTCATAATCTTCAAAACTCTCCCAGGAAACTCTCTCCAGTCTCTTCCCCTGGGGGATTTGTGAACTGTGGTTCAGTCTTCTGGCAGATGTTCTTCAGGCCTGCTTTCCAGATTGGTGGGTCAGCAGCTGACTCTTGAAGCTGTGTAGCAAACTGTCCATCATCACCACTACTGTGTGGGCTGATGCTCATCACTCCAGAAAGAGCACAGTCTTAAAATTCATGTGAAATTTGCTCATTGACTACAACAAAGGCATCAATCTAAGTCACTGGTATGGATAAGAAAGGCTGTGTCTTATTTCCATCTCCTCGTGTTAGCCGTGCATTTTGTCCCCTGTTCTTTTTCCTCAGCCATGGCAAAGCCTAATTCCTGCAAATCACCTTGAGTCCAAGCACAGCTGCCAGGCTCAGTTACTTCTGCTCTCCTACACTCCAGGACATTGGATATTCCATTTCACAACTTTGTTCTGTTTGTTCTTGACTATCAGGGAAGGGATAAACTGGGAAGCCATTGACTGGATGGATAATGCAGAGTGTCTGGACCTTATAGAGAAGGTAAGCAGTTACCTTTGACAGTTTCTAGGGATCAGTGGGGACTGCTGATTGTCTTGAGATCTTCCCTGACATTTCCTGGTTTTAAAAGCAGATAGTTGCTTAGATCCTCTTCTCACAGTGACCTGGCAAAAGTATGAGATGTTCTACCCATAGTCCTGGCTCAAGAAAGCAGATCTTGGGTTATTATTAAGAGTAAGCTTAGGAAGGGTGTCATAGTTTTAGACAGATTAGCATTCAAGTAAAACCTTAATGTGAATTTTTTATAAATAATCTCCACTTAATGTTCTGCTTGCTGAATGCATTAGCTGTCCAGAATTCTGCTTTCAGTTTGAGTTTTGCTGGGTATAACTCGAGGGTTATTGCTCAATGGTCTGTTCAGATCTCCAGTTCTTGGCAGTTCAGTTCTGTGTATTTAAAGCTTTTGCTGACTGTAAAAGCCTGTCTCTTGTTTTGCTGTAGAAACTAGGTCTACTGGCTTTGGTGAATGAAGAGAGTCGATTCCCCAAAGGCACAGACAACACCCTTCTGGAAAAACTTCACAGCCAGCATATGGTAAGTAAGAAAATAACCTGGCAGTCAAATGATCAGTATGTTAGCCCCATCAGCATTTCAAAACCTAAAGTGAAGGTTTTGTTGATGTAAAATATGTGCTTTGTGCAGAAAGTTTAAAATGCTTTAGGCCCGAACCTGGGAGTGTTTAGTAAAGCTGCACTGAACAACAGTAATATGTAAAGCAACCTGAGAATGGTCTCCTGTGCACATAGAGAAGAGGGAGTGTGCATTCCACAGGCTGTGGGCAGAGGAGGTTTGAATTTGCAGCATGGGATGGAGTCAGGTTCTGCTGGTCTGGGACAGGACACGAGGCAGCACCCCAGGCACAGGATGTGGCTGCACAGTGTGTGTGGGTTTCTCCTGCCAGCTGACTCACAGCAGTCTGCTCCAGAGCATGTCAAATCTGTCTCCTGGGGCTGGGGACGGCTTTTGCCTCATGACTTTTAATGAAAGCTCTCTTATTGTTCCTAATTAATTAAATTCTTTCATCCTCTTTCTTGTGTTCTGGACACAGTAGTGGAACGGCTTTTTCATGCAGGTCAGAAAGCTATCCT
The DNA here is from genome assembly GCA_013401135.1 of Cettia cetti. Lineage (NCBI taxonomy): Eukaryota > Metazoa > Chordata > Aves > Passeriformes > Sylviidae > Cettia > Cettia cetti. Next base: position 41,183 of record VZUI01086854.1, read on the forward strand.
GGGGACACAGAAACCCCACTGAGATCACTGTAGCAATCCCATACCATGTCTCTGGTACAGCCAACACTTTGTTCTAAATAGTAAATAGACTGAAAACAAAGCAAATTAAAGCCTGTAGCATGAACTTATGGAATAATTAACTACTTTAGTAAGAACATCAGCAAATATGCTTTCTAGTCTTCTAATTCAGGCTTCATCCAAGCCTGAAAATATACAGATCTATATCCTTTATCTGAACTTTTTAAAATTGGCATAGATGCAGATATTCTCATTTTTCATATTTGCATTGTAACTCTGCTAGTAATACTCATGACTGCAAATTAAAAGCAATAGCAATGACTTTTGGTTGGCTACTTACAGGTTTGAGGAGCTATTTACTTTCTTTAGGCTTAAAATAAGGCCTTCAATTTTGTCTGCTGTAGCTTTGCCTTGTCTTATAGGTCAAGAAATGTGAGAATGCCTGATTTACCTTTTTTTTTTTTAAATTGTTGTTGGTATTTCTTAATAAAGAACTAATGAATATTTTCAATGTATCACTTGTTATGAATTTTCTTTCTCAGCTGTCCCAAACTCTTCAGTTTGTCTCCAAATGGAGACATTTCAAAGCTCCTTTTTCTTTCTGCTGTTCATTTCTGAATTTGTCTACATATTTTTTTCTCTATTCTTTTCTGAGATAAATAATCAGACCAGAATGCAGTTCCCTTGGTAAGAAGGTACCTGTGGTTTATTGTACAGCAGCATGAGACTGCCAGTATTATTTTTGCATTCCTTTATGCCCCACTACATTTTGGTTGCTATTTTTGGTGATTTCTGTGCATTGAGTAGCCTTTTCATTAAGCTGTTCATAGTGTCACCTCTGTCTGCTTTGAGGCAATAGCAGTTAATGTGGAACCCTAGGAAGCTTGCAAGGGATGGAAGAGGCTGAGTTATAAGCGCAGGGAGGAACAGCGGAGAGTGCTCTAGGATTTGCGTTTGCTGAAGGCAAAAGCATTTTTTATACCAGTTAAGGTCTCTAGTGCTGGCTGGAAGAGCACTGGAAGACATCCAGCCAGCATTGCTGGGAAGCCTGACGAGAACAAGCCTTCTTCTCTGTATTTTCTGTGGAATGCTGTAGTCTTAAGGAGGAAAAAAAGCATAAATCTGGGATTTAAGAGAATATGACCTCTGAAACAACTGGAGAGAGGAGCAATAGGGAAGATAGCAGAAGAAACCAAAAGTGTTGTAAGAAATGGTGAAATATAAGGGCTTGGTAGAGAGGGGGAGGAGAACAGGATGCCAATGAGAGATCTAGTAGCAGTCGTGTTTGGAGTGGAAGACAGGGAAGTTTGTGCTTGGAAAAAGATAACTGTATGGGGGCAGGGGAAGAGCAATGAAATGGGATCAATGTGAAAAGAAAAAAACACATGGAAATATTTTCAGTAGCACTAGCAAAATATCAGCATCAGAAGCTGTCCACCTGCTAAATACTGCTAAAAGATTTTGAAGATTAAAAGCTGAATTACAAACAGCATCATGTAACATGTTACTTAAAATTTCCTTAGTCCTTTTGTCTGAGAAGGTGGGGAATTACGTTAATTTTTAGAAAGTATTGTAGGAAACTATAGGCCTATAGTTCTGATTTCACAATTGTGTAAATTCACAGAATGTAAATGGTCAATGACAGGAGGCCTGTAAGACACTGTCTCCTACAAGCACTGAGGTTTTCTGTTGACTCACAGGGCAAGGCAGGTCTGAGAGGGGCCTCATGAGACTGATTGTGTTGTAAAGTGAAAATGAAAAGCAGTGTAGATAAATGTAAAATGCTGTGCCTGAAGGAAAACAATCCCAACTTCACCTTTAAAATGATGGCCCCGGAACTAACTGCTGCTCTCCAGGAGTGAGACCCAGACAGAGGCTTGATGGAGTTCCATGGAAATAACAGCACAGGGCTCAGCAGTAATAAAACCCCCCAAAGAAGTAGTAAAAGCTCCGAAGAAACTAACAGTAAAAGCAGAAAACATTGTTATGGCGTTGTATAGTCTGTAGATCACCTTCAGTTTGAACCGTGTACACCATGGGGCCCCTCCACTCAAACAAGGCTTCTGTCAGAAGTGGTAAACAGCAAGTCTGGGACAGCTTCAGTGCTGCAGAAAACTGCCTCAAAGGGACCTGCAGTGTGAAGACAAGATGACTTGCTGGGTGTGATGGGTTTAAAAGTCACAGATGGCCTGTAGAATATTAATGGCACTAATGGAAGCCAGGCTTAAATCCAAGCAGCTCTAGTTCCCTATGTAGTTGGTTGAGAGTTCCCTGTGAAAGGACACTCCAGATGTAAGAAGTCTGCATGGATACACTTGTGGAATGAGCAAGTATTTCAAAGAGAAATCCATTTGGGGTTATTAGTTAGGCAGGCCTCATAGAAATAATCAGAGTTTGAGGAACATTAGGATGAAAGCATGACTTACTTGCTTTGTTTGTACTCTACCCTACATAGTCAGTGCTGGAGGCAGAATACTTAGCTGGATAGATTGTTGGTCTAGAGTAGCACGGCTGCTCTTAAATAGTTAAAATGGTTTTTACAGAACAGAGAAAGGAGGGGGGAAATGAGAGAGGAAAAAGAGAAAGAAAGACTGAATATTGAATGTAGGGAAAGAGAGATGCAAGCAAAGATAAAATATAGCGGAAGATAGGAAATTGGTATGTTATTTCCTTTGATGAAGAAAAGGTGTGGAGGTGTTATGCAAAGCTGCCATCTTCCCTGCATCCTGATCCTGTGTCCTGCACCACATGGTTTGTGTGGAGCTCAGTCTCCTCAGGTGTCAGACACACAAGAATTAACATTTCATCCATGGCATGCCTCCGCAGCCTTGATTCTGCAAGCCCTTGCTCACATGAGAAATGCCTTGAAGGGCTGGATATTTCCATCTTAAATTTGAGTGACATATTTGTAATGTAGCTGCAGATAGCTGCAGCAGATGTGGTCGGGCTCTGCAAGAGCAAAGGTCCTTGCCCATCCCAGCCTTGTCATGGTCATGACAGAGTTCCTGACTATTTATTCTTATACCAGCATTATAAGACAACTTCTTTTTCTTTCATTTCAGAGCAACCCCTACTATGTAAAGCCTCGGGTGACAGACCATCAGTTTGGCATAAGGCATTATGCAGGGGAGGTAGGTGTTCATGATGTGTTTGTGAGATACTTGGTATATTCTGGACTTGAGGTCCTCAATTCTAGATTCCAAAAACCAAGAATGTCTCTGAGCTACGTGTTTCCACACAGTTAATGTCCTGTACCAGAGCACAACGAGTACGATGGGCTTAAAATAGCGTGTCACTTTCCAGTACTATATTCTCCAACCTGAATGTTTGAGGTTTTCAGGTAACTTTTTTTGGGGGGAATAAGCTCCTTACTTCTGTTACTCATGTTGTCTTTTCTTCACAAAAAACAAAACTCAAAGGAAAAGTCACAAGAAAAAAATTACTTTTGAGTAGGAGAAGGAAAGGCTGAATACCTACTGCAAAAAGAAGTTTCCCAAGCCTTCAAGGTTAAATGTTGCTCTTTGTTGTGAAGAGATATGAAGCAGATGAAGTTGTGTCAAGGGAGGACATCTGCACTTTTAAAGAAAGGCTAACCTCCTCCCAAAATAAACTGCTGAGCACTTGTTGTTGGGAAGTTGGGACACTGGGTGGCCATTCTCTTCACTCTCCTGAAGTCAATAGAGTACATCACACCTTGCAGAGGATTTCCCCAGAGACCCTCTCCTGCCAGGCAAATCTTTGCAGCTGTTTTACTTGGCTCTTGTTTTTGAGGGTTTTTTTTGGTGTGTGTGTGTGTTTTTTAATTGATGGCTAAAAGCCACTCTCTTACCAGTAATTGCAGAGCTCTATAGCTCTTCGACCCCAGAAATTGAGATCTTGGCACATGCATGCAGTGTTACTGTGTAGCTCTGCTGGAGGCCTTGTACACTGGCATGTAAATGTGGAAGGACTCAGTTGTCTGTATGGCACTGCTGTAGTGGCTGTGTCTGTGTTGCAGGTGCTGTACGATGTGAGAGGCTTTCTGGAGAAGAACAGAGACACCTTTCGTGATGACATTTTAAACATGCTGAAAGACAGCAGGTATGCTTATCAGGAGGCCACATCTGCTGGGTGGAACTAGGCCACATTCATGTAATAAACCAGACCAAGGAAAGCAGTTGCTTTTGCCAGAGCATCAGGCATCATTCTTAGTAAATCTTCTCTTTGTGCTGAAGTATCCTGATAGAAGAAAGGAGACCTGGAGAAGTCAGATGAGGCACAGATTTAATCAGGACTTCATGTTATCCCTGTTTTAAAAAGAGCTTTAACAGCATGACAGACATACCTCCAGGCAATTTGTTTTTTTCCCTTTGCCTTTGCCTCTGCCCTTCCCTCTTCTTTCTCTTACCTCCCTATACCAACAATGGCAAAGTTTTCCCTGAATGAGTCAATGCTCTTTGCCATGCTGTCAATTGCCAGCCTTTGTATAGAGGTTGCTTGTTTTCCAGCCTCCTTCTTAGCGGAAATCATCTGTCCTTATCCAGGGCCAGACTGAGCTATTGCTGTGGGACTGGTCATGGACTCTAATGTTATATCCCAGTGCTGCAGCATGACCTTAGAGAAATGAGCTAATTTTGATCTTGAGCACGGTCTGGGAAGCAGAAGTGGGGTCTAGTAGAAGGAAGGCGTTTAATAACACAGAGGATCCTACAAATCCTTGAGCAGCAACTCTACCATGTGCCTCTTCCCACAGTCTATGTATTGCCTTTGGGCTCCAGCCTTGATGAGACTGTTTCAGAACTGAATCTTCTCTGAAGCTGCTGCAGAGTGTGCACTAAGAAGCTTTGAAATAAGCTGAGGGAGCTGAGACTATGAGCTGCTCATAGTTGTCTTACTTGGACAGTGGCATCTGAGAAACATTTTACATGAGGCTTGAGGCCAGAATTGTGGTTGTTATTGTCCAGCATAATGGAAGGATTCAGGCTTTTTCAAACTGCCAGAAGGGAATTTGGGCCAGAAGCAGGCATTACAATAAACTGGCATAAGCAGCTCTGAAAAACTTCCTGCAACTTCGTAGGAACCAGCACCAATGTCTCAGGAGTGGCAGAATGGTGGAAGATTCCCCAGAACTGACCTATATGGAAGGCAGCTCTAGAACTCCTCTGGACACAGAAGAGCTGGGCTTCCAATTTTGTGATCATGTCATGGGGGCTAATCATGAGAGCTAGTTTGGGAGGCATGACAGCACCAGTCCAGCTGGAATACCTTCAAGGCAGTTTTGCCTGGGGGTATATGCTTGCTCAGGGGAGGTATCCCTGAGCATTCCCTCCTTGCTTAAGGGAGGTGTCCTAGCCAGTGCAGAATGGAGATTTTCCTTTGTGTAATATCCTGCTTGAAAGTGTGAGATGGCTTTGCAGCTGAGTGTGGCATACAGGGCAGCCCAAGGGATCTGGGCAGCCACATGGGAAGTATTAATTTCCTCACTGAAGTGCCCAGCTGAACTGCTTCCTGCAGCCGCTCTGGCACAGCAGGTATAAAAATGAGGTGTTTCACAATGGGACACAGCAGTAGCTGACAATAAGAACCATTTTCTCACAGGTACTAGGTATCTTGCATCTTCTTTAATTCTTTTCTTCTCCCTCAGGCTGGACTTCATCTATGACCTTTTTGAAAGAGTCTGCAGTCGTTGCAGTGAAGAGACACTGAAGATGGGCACCCAGAGGCGCAGACCGACTGTCAGTTCCCAGTTCAGGGTATGATGTTTTCCAAGAGAGCAGCAGGCTTCTGGGGAGGAGCAGATGGGTAAAGCAAGGCCTGCAGCCAAGAGGAGTCATTCATCCTTGTTTTGTGTCCAGCACTGAAAATGTGCAGGAATGTTGCAGTGCTAAAAAAAGACAGTGCCACGGCCCCAAGGATTTCTGTCTGGTATAAAAGTGAGATGATAAGACTGAGCAGGGTGGCAGAGGAAAAGAGTACTTTGCTAAGTATATGAAGTTCTTGATGTTCTTTGATCTTTCATATTGGTTTGGTGTTTCAGCTAAGTGTATGTGTCCTTTCAGGCCACATTTTTACAGGTGTAGTGACAATTCCAATAAAACATTATTAGGAGGACCTTGCAAGTATGAATCTCACACACTTAGATTGTCTGCAGACCTTCTGTTAATTTCACTGTTTTGCTTTCCTGTATTTAAAGTTTGAGAGACTTGTAAAATTAACTCACAAAAGCTATGCAGCTCCAAGAACAAGGATGGCCAGATAAATAGTCTTAAGAGCAAACTGTGGGTATGTTTGGACAGGAAGAAATCTCATGGGTTATTGAAATTTTGGTAGGCAGAGTCAAAGGACATTAGGATTGGGAGGGCTGCATGAAGACATTATTACATCAAATGTAGTCCCTTTCCCTTGTGTAGTGACTGATCCTTTGGGTCTCTCTTGCTGGTCTTTAGGATTCTCTCCATTCCCTGATGGCCACGCTTAGTACTTCCAACCCATTTTTCATCCGCTGCATCAAACCAAATACAGAAAAGGTACGTCTGTCTCGCAGCCATATGTGTGCATGTGACACAGGCCTGCATGGGCATGCCCTTGCACAAATGCCTAGCAGGTGCCTCAAACTGAGTGTAAGATCAGTTCCTCCCCACCTTCCTTTTTCATTCTAGTTATTTTACAGTTGAGGAAAAACACACCCTCCTCCTGGTAATCAGATGGAAAGACTGCATGCTGAATATGAGATTATACAGCCATTCCCACCTCTTTCAGTGCATATGAAACCTGGAGGAGTAACCAGGCCTGTGCAGAGTCCAGAGCTGTGGTAAAAGATGCAGTCACTCTTATAGTGCCTGTAGAGAAATCTGTTTTGGAATGAAGAGCTTGTGCAGTAGGCACTGTCTCCTGCAGATCTCCTGCAGATCTCTGAGGCAGTGGAGGTTGACACATCAGGATCAAGTCACAGTGCTTAGGGACTTGCTGGCTCTCGCTTGTACTGTGAGCTGTGGTGGGAGTGCATGCTGCTAACTAGAGTGACTGGGGGCCTCTGAACTGATCCTTTTCTTTGCATGTCTTGAAACCATGAATGATATGGCAGAGGACAGGCTGCTTAGGGGATTTATGCCAGAAAAGAATTCTATAGTTTGTCTCCAGTTTAACTGAACAGAGAGACTGCAAAGAGAACTGAGTCAGGGTTCTGCACTCTATATGTGTTAAGACATTGTATGTTTGCTTTCCTGCCACAGTCTGACTGTGAGTGCAGTCTGCAAACTGTTTTATTTTTCTTCCAGAATCAGCCCAGTTGTCTTTTGTCCCTTATTCTGCATTATGCAGTGTTGTGAGGTTGCTTCCCCTTTTTTACCTGGCATGCCCAAATATGCAGGGTTGGCTTTCTACAGCGAAACAGACGTACAGCCTGTGACTGTCTTGCTCCTTTGCTTTGATTCTGGATCATTATTTAGGCGCCGAACCTCTTTAATCCAGATGTGGTGCTAAATCAGCTCCGGTACTCAGGGATGCTGGAGACAGTGAAAGTTCGCAGAGCAGGTTTCCCTGTACGGCGCCTTTTCCAGGACTTTCTCAGCAGGTAATTGATGTCATTGTATTGTATGCTGGAACGGCCCCAAAGCATAGAATTCTATGTGACTGTTCCCTCTTTGGGAACTGCTTCTTCTGGTATGGACCATCTGTGGGATGTTTTTCTAACCATGGCCTTAATGCTCATATCATGGACTGATCTGGGAGGCCTTTTGGAGACTTGCCTTTAGGCTAAAAGTCAGAATGGAAAAATAGCCAGACGGTCTTTGGTCTTTTTTTCTATCTTTTTTTTTTTCTTGGTAGCTTTGCCACAGATTTGCTAGTGTGATGCTGTGAAATCCATCTGGTCATAATATGTAAAAGGAAAATAAATACCATACTTAAAACCTTTAGGCAGCTGAAGAAAATTCTAATGGACAGTATAGTTGATGATTAATATTGGAAGGAGTGATTATTTCTTTTAATGAGCTACATCAAAAGGATTTTTTGAAGTTTAAGGCTGGAAGGGACACTGAACATTGCTTCCTTTGTCTCTTGGAACATTAAATGCCACCCCTATGCTGAACAAAATAACTTGTGTCTGATGAAAGCAATGCTTCAAAAAGACAGTTGTTCTTTACTGAAAATTTCTGTTGAGTTTGTATTCTTTTAGTGGGATTGCAACAATAATTGCCAGTGTGGTAGGAACAGATAAAGGTTGGGGGATGGAAATTTCCAAATTGGAAGGCAAACATGAAGAAGGAAGGTCTCAGAGGAAGAAGGACTAATGGGAGGAGGATAATTAGAGTTAAAAGATTGGGAAGAGAGAGGGAGGGGGCAGTTACTGTCATCTGTAACCTGATGAGATTCTGTTTTGTTGTTAGGTACAAGATGCTTGTGAAGGGGCCAAGCCTCTCAGACAACAGCAAAGCTGTATGTGCAGGTTTTCTTCAGACCTATGACAGCAGCAAGAAAGAATGGCAGTTGGGTAAAACCAAGGTACTTCATCAGTGTGGGGAAGGGTATGGCTTCGCTCCAGCTGGAGGGGACGTGATTGCATCTGGTCAGATTGCAAGGCACTGCAGTTGTGATCCTTTTAATACACTGGCCTATGCCACCGACCTGCAGCATCTCAAATATTTCATAGCATTTTTTTTGGATTTTATCTAAATACCTAATTGATCAAATGGGATTGATTTTGTTGTGTCTAATTAATTTAAAGATTCAAGGGGAACAAACACGGGTCTCATTTTATGTAATTGTAATGTGTGCTGTTAACTCTTGCCTCTTGTGCCAGGTATTTCACTCTGCTTGACTAACTAAAATTCTTGCTCGAGGCAGTGAGCTGAATCTTGGTATATATCTGAGCTGTGAAGAGCTGCATCACCAGATGTATGACAGCTTAGTGTTGGGGAAGCTCAGATAATGCTGTTGCAGCTAGCCCAGATGTTAGCATACATTTTCTATGAAGAGGTGCCCAAATTACTTGCGTAATTCAGATCTTGCTTCTGTTTTGGTGAATGTGTAACACTTCTCTCTTGCCTGGAATAATCTGGGTTTTCATGCAGAAATAGATGTGAGCATTTTGAGGTATATTGCTGTAGAAATCTGTGAGTGTGAAGCTGTCTCTATCACAACTTTCCACATACTCCAGTAAATTTATTAAAAAATATTCCAAGGTGGATGATGCCCAATACAGACAGCATTTCTCAAGAGTGGGTATGCAGTCCATATCTAGAGCAGATGGTAGTACATCAAAGCAACTTCTTGCATTTTTTTGCCCTTATGCCTTCAGAAAAGTACTTCAGAATATTTGCAGTGCCACAATGAAACCAGAAGTGATTCTAGTGAACATGCACATTTAATTTGTCCAGGAGATCAGATAATGGAATTTGTTTCTTTGAGCAATTATTTCTCAATATGTGGATAGAATGTAATATTTATTAGAGCAAGATCTCTCTCTCCTCTTCCTAGAGGGCTGATGGTAGTCCAGTTGGTAGTCTGGAGCCATGAGCTCTGTGATAATCAAGGAAACCACTGGCCATTGCTGTGGGAAGGACATGTATTAATCTGGAGTTCGGTTGGGTTTTTTTCCCCATGCCTCCACTGATGTTCCAGAAAGAAGATTTTATCACTTAGCTGTATTTCTGCTCTGTGATTAAAGCGTTTTCCATCTTTGATTTTGAAATCCGGAGTCTCCTCACCGGTGCCTGCAAACCAGGAACCATTTTGGTCATTCCTGTCACTGGATAATCCACTTTGCTTGGATGACTGCCAGTCTCCCAGCATTTTAGTGTTAAAGCCTATGTGGAGAGCATGTATGTTGCAGAGCTGTCTGGAAAGCTTTAGAATATGGTGTTTAGAGATGGTAAACACAGAGTTTGAACTTTCTTCCTATCATGACAAGAGATGGAAGATTGCTGTGCTACAGCAAGGGCAGCAGGATGGAGGATCAAACTCACATGCATATACTCACCTTTTAGAGTACAAAAAGTTATAAACTATATAGCTGGAGTCCAGAGCCTAAAGCAGACTGACAACAAGCAGGATATCCAGGCTGCTTTGAGCCCCTGGAAGCTATAGGTCCCTTTTCTCTTTAGTCCTCATCATGAAGGACTGAGTCCATCTGTCTTGTTTTCACTCACTCCTTGACCTGCACAAATTATTTGGAAAAAAACCCAATATAGGTGGTAATTGGGGCAAAGAAAATGTGTTTGTGTTTTGTCAAAATGTACTCTAATGTATTTATTTTTTAATGACTGTGTCCTGTAAACTAAAACTTGACTGAAGAGCTGCATGCAGCATGTTGGTAAACTGTAATCTCTCTGCTTGGGCACTGGTTGCTGTGAGTCTGAATATTGTGGAAAGAAAGAAATTATTAAGAGAGGCAGTCTTTGTATTCCTTATGCCTGAGAAGGAAAATTCACTGGAGCTGGGAAGCAGCTGGGCCATCTTGTTTGGTTGTAGAAGTTACTTTCTATTTGGCATGGTTTGTATTAGAGATGTGTGTCCTGGTAGAGGGAAGCAGTTCTATTTATTGAAAGAATGGATCGGTCCAAGGCTGTCCTGGCATGTCCCACACTTGCTGCCATGATGAATAGCTGGCCAGCCCCGTGCTGCTCCAAGGTGTATTACTGTCCTGGGGTGACTTTTTAGTGCTTGTATATCAAGTTTCTCCCAAATTTGCCCTAAACCAGGGCAAATACCCTGCCATGTCATTCTTCAGATGAGTTGCTTGGCATTCTTTCCCATGCAAAGCCATTTCCTTCTTCCCTTGGAGACCACTTTGCAACTCAGCTTTGTGACAGTGCCTCCAGAAAGCCTGTCCCTAGGAAAGCAGGTGCCAAGGTGAGGCCTTGCAGAGCAGTGGTGCTTTCTGGTACCTTCCCTGCTGTCTGAATCCAGCTCTGGTGCCTTGGATTACAGACTGCTTTGTCTGCATTCATGTTTCAGCTGGTGCTAGGTAATGTAGGCCTGGAATACTTGGGTTGATGGAGAAAAGAGCCTTAATTTTTCCAGAGTCTTTCAGATAAAGCTGAAGTGGATCTACCAGCCAAGGGGAACAGAGCATAGGTCATTGTCCTGAAAAGGAAGTGCCCTTCATGGCCTTACTGCCAATTTCGTTGCTACAGGTGCAGCTCTGGGTACTCAGGTTGGCATTCCCAGGAACTAATCTTGGCTTAGTCAGGAGTAGCTACTGAAAAAGGTGTGGCAAGCCCATGGGGATGTAACCTAGGAAGAAGTATAAGGGGTGGGTGAAGAGCAAAGCTTATACAAGGGGGAATACTTCCTGCAGAATGAATGGAAGGATAATTATATCCCTAGCAATTGTTTGAAGGAGGAAGGAAAAGACTCTGTGAATTAGTGCAGGGGATTGTGAAGCTTGGGAAAGGAAACAGAGGAGGAAGGGCAGGATGATCTTTGTGTTTTTCATTAAGAATAGAGCAGCTGCTGTGCTGGCAATTGTCAAATTAATGTTTATAAGAGGTATTAATGTATGCAATGCAGGTTTTATCTGGTGGTATGGCAGAGTTGAGGGCTTGGATGCAATCAAGCAGTGTGATGTTGAAAGAGATTGTGCTAAGGTACCTTTGCCTTTACTGGGGATGTGCTGGGATGGAGCAGCAGCTTCCATAACCCCTTTCTTCAGTGCGCTGGGCCTTCTGCCATACTTGCCCATACCCACAACACAGACTTCCTACAGTGGTTTAACACAGTAACCTTTGCTATTTGAAGGCACTAATTTCCACATTTCAACCTGCTGGTTTGCAGGGCCTGTTTGAAGGAGGAGATCGCTGTACACTGTTTGGCATCCAGGTCGCAGTGACCCACTTCCTGCTTTCCCAGTGTTGTCCCCAAGAATCATATGATCCCCCTTGTGTACACATGGGTGCCCAAGCAGTTACATTTGTGTCTGCTGATCTCTGTGAAACCTTAACATGTTCACTGTCACACTGATGGTGCATGCAGGCTTTGAGGTTGTGAGGAACACTGTGGTGATGCCTGTGGTTTCAAACCTGGCCAGTGTCTAGTATGAGCATAATATGATAGACATAACCTTGCATGTTTTGTTCAATCATTCTTTTCTCAGATGAAAATGATCTCAAGTTTTCAGAAAATGACTATGAATAATGACAAAGAAACAACCACTTTCCAGTTTATTTCTACAAGGCATAAAAAATACTTCTGGACTTCATATGCATGTTATTCTTCCTTGTCATCTAGCAGAGTCTAAAAAACCTCCAAACCTTCAAAATGCCAACAGTTTATTGATATTGTTATGGGTTTTTTTGAGATTAACCCCTCACTCAAGCATATATAGATCCTATAATCCTGTAGGATTAGGGCTGGGTCTCATGGAACTCTGCATGCTCTGAAGTTTCCCCCTCCTTCCCCTCCTTAACTGGCCTGGCTCAGCAAAGACTGTGCTTGCTAGGGAAACCCTGATGGCCTGAATATTTTTTGCAATTTGATGAAGACAATGGACCGAGACAGTGTTTTGCTGGTTGCATTCTTGAAATGGGTGACTGCTGCTTGGTTTTGGAATGTAATGGAAAGAGCAATCCCTGCTCAGAGGAATCTTTAAAAGATTGTTGAGTTGACAGAGGGAGTGGATGTACAACTTGCAGGGAACGACGCCAGCTTCATGGTTGGCATTACCTTGATAATGAAGCTTCTTTTCAGGCTACCCATGGTTACTTAGTCATTACAGAACACTTCATTTCTTAATGGAAAATGCTTCCCAGGAGAAATTCAAGCCCAGGAAAGCCACTGGCTATGGGTATTGACTCGGGGAGAGGTGTCATGTCAGTACAAGGAGAAGGAAGAGCCTTAAGGGATGAGGCTGAAAGCAATGATGAAGGGGAAGCTATAGAGAGACATAAAGGGGAGATAAGCAGGAAAGAGGGGAGTTTGTGCAGAGCACTGGACTAAATGACTGTTCAAACCTCTGGCCTCTCAGCACAACCACATGTATCCAGTATATTTGTAAGGAGTTTCTAGTGATTAATGTGGTTCTGAGTTCTGCAGATTGATGAATATCAGCTCATATCCTGTGTACAAGGCAGTGCTTTAACAAATGGGGCAGCACTTCCCTAATGCAGCCCGTTCTGCTGCTGGCCCTGGCAGGGATTTATCCAATGCCAGGCAGCAGGTCACACGAGCATGGCCATATGGCACTTGCTGCTGTGACTGCAGCTTGTATGGACATATCTTACCAGCTTATTCTAGTCTGGGTACTGCTAGCAATGTACCCACAGCACTGTGGAGCTTCATGCAGGCTGCAATCCATCTCAAAAAGCAGTGCATTTATTTCAGGAATTTGTGCTGAATCCTGCGCTAACCTAATGCAAGCCAAGTGATTTAACATTGCTTAGATATGTCAGCACCATTCCTGTAAACATGGCCGTATCTTGCTTGTATATCAGTTCTTTTGTCTTTAACATAGCACCAGCATTCTTCACAAGCATTTAGCACCGAGCAGAAGTTGTAAATACAGTTGGTATTGTACAGTTGGTACAGTTGGTAAAGATGCTTGAGAATTAAAATACTGGACACTGATGTAATACTTGGAGAGTTCTATCGTTCAGAGCTCAGTTGCCCCTAGACCGTGCTCCACTGTTGAACTTCTTCAGCACGGAGGCATCTCACCCCAGAGTTTCTAGAGGTCGGTGGAGGGCTTCAGCACCGGTGGGCTGAGAGGAGGGGCAGCGTTGTGCCTCGACTGGGCTTTTGGCTTTCCGCCTGCCTTCCATTAAGATTGCTGTTAAGGTTACTTCCTGGAGTCTAGAAATCTGTAAGTTCCTCCCTTTCCTTGAAATGCGGAGGAGTTTCTTTGCAAAATATTTAATCACCCAAGTAGGTCCCAGTGCCTGCTGCAGGGAGGTACCGGATTGTGCCGGGAAAGCTGTCAGCCGGGAAAGAGTTAACCACAGGCGCAAACTTGGGCTCTCCTCCTCCCTCCTCTTTCCCTCCTTCCTCTGCTCCCTCCCTCTCTCTCTCTTTTAAGTCTTGACCACAGAGTGAGGGCGGCGGGGGTTGGGCACGGAGTTTGGCTCACGCCGCTGTAGAACTTTTCCCGGCGCTCGGAGTGCGGGCGCCGCGGGGCAGCGCCGGGGCAGGCGCGGGGGCGGCGGCAGCGCAGCCGCCCGGGCACGGAGCGCTCTCCGCGCCGCTCACCCGGGGATGAAACCGCCCGGCTCTCCCGGGGACTGACTTCTTTCCTCTCTTTGTGTTTACTGAAACTCCTCCCCGTGGCGTCAGGTTTTCCTGAAGGAAGCTCTTGAGCAGAAGCTGGAGAAGGATCGGGAAGAGGAGTTGAGGAAAGCAGCTATAGTCATCCGGGCCCACGTCTTGGGCTACATGGCAAGGTCAGTGCTGGGGGCTGCCCCACCATCCCTGTGCTTGCGTGCCTGGGTTGTCCCGACACCCTGCTTTGCTGTCTAGTCCCCTAGCATCCGTCCGTCTTCCCCTCCTGTATTCTAAGGGAGAGTTGCAGAATCTGCCCTCCCTGTCGGCATCAGCTCTGCCGAAAACTTCCTGCACCTTTGGCACCTCTTTTTCAGTTATGTGCACGTTTGCACCCTCCCTCAACGCTGCTCAGCCGGCTTCCCGTGGACTTCAATACCCATTGCTTGCCTCTGATGACACCTTTTCCTTGCCTTCAGGGCTCTCCTGGCTGGGCCCCACCTACGCTTTTGGTCCCCTCCTTTTCCTTGTGCCTGTCAACTCTGTTTTCTGCTCCCCCCTGCCAATTGCTTCTTCCTCACTTGCAGTTCTGCCTTTGCTCACCCTCTTTCCTCGCCCTGCCTGTTTGCCTCGTGATCTCCCTCTCCTTTTAATTAACTCTTCAGAATTGGGTTTTGGCCAGCTCTGCAACAGTAATCTGCTCTTGCCTCTCCCTTTTGCACCTGACCAGAGAAGGTTTGGGAGAACCAACTGCAGACAAACCACCCCTCCTCTGCCCCTCGAAGTCAGTGCAACAGCTGACTCCTTAATGGCTGTGGTATGCACACTTAATCCCAGTAAGATGCTCTTTCCTGGCTGGTCTTTGCTCCAGACACCTGTCAGTCAGGGTTGTGAGGAGGTGAAATCCCTGGGCAGCAGAGCTGTTTCACCAGGCACTCTTCTTGGAGCTCCTGTTACACCAGGTAGCTCATTTTGCATTGGGAAATATGTGCAAGGGTTGTACCCTGCCTTGCCAGTGTGGAATATCAGCAAAATACACATTTGGTCTCTGGGGCTTTTATTCATTTATTTATTTCCCTCTAGGAAGACAAATGAGTTCGCTCTATTGTTTGTACATGAGATTGCAAGTTCTTTGTGTCAGGGCCTCTGCTCTCTTTTACTTCATGTCTAGCGTTTGGAGAGAGGGATAGGGATTAGCTCAGAAAAATTGATTTGCTGGGAAGCATCACTGCAGGCATACTGGATTACTGCTTTTCTGAGTTCCTGGTAAGGAAGCTGCTGCCCTGCAGGGCTGTGATGGAGACTGTGGCAGCAGTGTTCCTCTTGGTTAGAAATCTTGTGGTCCTTCAGCCTCCACACTTCTGAATTCCTCATCCCACATGTTGCTGTTATGAGTCTCATCCTTAAGGACAAGCTGTGCTTTTGCAGCCAGAGTGTGAATCTTCACAAGCAGCTGGAGGCGACTGGACTTTGCAGGGGAGGAGAGCAGGGAGTAAAGAAGAGCTAGAAATGGGGTCTGTAAAACTCTCTGTGAAGAGTTTCCAGTTGTACTGCACCTGTATTGAATAAAGTCCAGCAGGCAGGAGTTCATCTGGGCAATTGCTGAACAGTCTGTGCAGACTTGGGCAGGAATACCAGTATGTGCCTTAAGCTTGATACCATTTCTGTTAGTTTTGCAAGTATAAGTGTATTTAAATTCATTTGGTCTCATGCAAAGTAGACTGCCAAAGGAAGGATTTTACTGGTTTCTCGCCCTTTGTGAACTTGTTCTGTGAGCCTGGAGAACCAGATTTTCTTTGCCCTCATTCCCTGCAGCCTATGCAACTCAGAGTATCTCTGATCACTAAAATGTGAGACAAGAAAATCAAGCCCATTGAAATGACTCCATTCTTAGGTACTAATCTTTGGAGCTCTGAGATGCAGGTAACAGCTTCACCGGCTAAAAACCACATAGTACAGGATCCATGTATGAATTTGGCTGTGCCCCTGGTTTCTTCAGGACTGTATTGCTCATGGGAAGAAGACAGTAGCAAATTGTTCCGTATCCCTGTGATCTCTAGTCCTTGGAGGCATAACTGCTAACTACAGCTCATTGACAGAATAGTTAAGTAAATTTCAAATACAGCATTGGAGCCTTAGCAGCGATCCTCCCTTCTCTGATGTGATACATGGTCAGGAGGTCTCGCAACCCCTCCACTTTGTCTGTGGGTTGAACTTCTTTGGCCAGTGCAGAAGGGTGAAGGGAAGCTTGAACAAGGGGAGTGAAATTCACAGCCTTTGAGCAGCAATCCCAGCTGAAGGGCATCTGCAAGCTTGGCTGTGGTCATGAGGAATGAGGGTGCACTTCAGCCTGGCAGATTAGCAGGCAGAGCTGGCCTGGAGTTGGGCAGGGCTTGGCACATGTTGCTCTTGAGAGAGTTTCTGGCAGATGCATTTTGTAAAAGTCAGAGTACCCTTTTTGATGCACTTAGTCTGCCTTGGCACGGAGTGCATCTGCAGCTGTTCACACCCCATGTGCAGGACACAGGGTGGACAGGAGTGGGGATGAGGGGACTGCAGCTCAGGAGTAATTAACCTAAAACCTCCTACTTCTTATCACCTCTTGCCTTTCCTTTTATTTTCTCTGTGCTTCCTCCCTTTGACTTAATACTTATGGAAAAGAGCATGACCTCTGCACACTACTGCTATTAGCATCCCTCTCCTGATTTTCTTGACTGAGCTGATGTATCTGATATACAGGGAGGTGGCAAACAGTCAGTGTGGGTCCCTGTTGCCATTTGAAGGGAATTGCATTGCCAGGACAGGGATTTTAAGGTGTGTCTTTTCCTCAGGGTGTTGCAAGAAGGTCTGTTGGAAGTGTATGTGAGAATACCAGGCTATTTCCAGTGTGCTTTCTAGGACTGTAAGACCTCAAGGATTACTGTAGCCTGCTGGCCCAAGATCCTTTGTAACAGCCCCATATCATTTCTCCACACATTCTGGTTTGGATTAAAGAAGTTTTTGCTTTGACTAGTACCAGTGGTTGTTTCCCCAGTGCGAGATACTAAGGCATCTAAATATATTAAATTACTTTAAAAAATGTCTGCTTATTTTCAGCCTTAATAGATGTCAGCTTCAGGTTGGTTGAATCTTATGGCCCCTGTTGGAAAAATAGAAATGTGGATACTTTAACTGGTTTTACTTTAAGATAAATCCTTTCCTTAGGCTTTTCTGTTTATTAAGGTCCTGTATGGAGCAATTGCTCTCATTCCATAAGCCTGAATTTCTGGTTCCAATCCTGTTTGCTCAGAAATCACTTGAGGGTCTAATATTGTTCTTGAAATGGGGGTGCTAGCCCAGAACACAGGATAAAAGCAGTATTTTATACAACAATATTTCTGCTTACAAGCATAAGAATCCCAGTAGTATTTTTTGTATAGCATTGTGGTGGGAGTTTGCCTTTGTGTGATAATCTGGCACCCAAAAATCTAGTTTTGACTTGTTGCTTTCCCAACATAGTCCCACATCGGTTATGTTTGGCCTTTGATACTTCAATACAAGACCATACAATTGGCTCTTTTGGATTGTTTAATGTTTTCTTGAATCTAGCTTACAAATTGATCCAGATTACTGTGTAATGGTAACTCTTGTTATTTGCCTGGTTTGTGTATCATGTACAAACTTCTACCAGGATTTTTTTCATGTCCTTGATAAAAAGGTCTTTATTGCAGAGGCAAAACCTGATTTTTCTACAACTTTACTAGACTACAAAAATACTGAATGCTATTTGTTGTGTTTTGGTTTCCTGTCATGTTCGTAAAGTGCTGCAAAGTTGATTTGATATAATTGATGATCCTTGTGGTCCCTTGCAATTCAAGATAGTCTATGATTCTTGTTTAGGTAAAAAATTGAGCAATAGAAGTATTTGTTTATGTGAACCTGTTACAATGTTTGATTCAGCCATCAATATTATAGTATCTGTGTGTTTTCTCCCAGACAATGTGAAATTAACATGACCAAATCTATTTTTGCACTTTTTTTGCCTTTCCTGGAGTTAATTTGCCTTTGACCACTTAAGAGATGGAGCAGTATTTCTTCCCATATAGTAAGGCCATTTGTATGTTTCTATTATAATAAATCCATACTGAATGATTATGCTCACTGCACAGTGAATGTGTTTATGTGCAATGCAAGGAAACTTTGGGCCAGAGTGCCTTCCCTTTCCATGTGCCAAAAATCTCTCCCTCATCATCTGAGAGTCTTCGCAAAAGTAGGTGCCCATTGAAACAAACTAGTGGTAGATTTAGGAGGGAGAACAGTGAGGTGAATATGATTTGCAGGTAGTGATTGGCAGGAGAGGAACAGAAGTCATGTCACTTCTGAACTATGTTTTTTGAAAAAGACTTTTCTGTGGATGCGGTCAGAATGCAAGGGCATGAGAAATGCAGAGCACATACGATTTCCTGGTGCATTAAGTGTGTGGTTCTGTTTTTAGGAAGAAGTATCAGAAGGTGCTATCCAGTGTTGTTATAATCCAAAAGAACTACCGAGCATACTTCTGGAAGAAGAGCCTGCTGCGCCTGAAGGCCTCTGCGGTGACCCTGCAGAAGCACTGGCGTGGCCGCCTGGCTCGCAGCCTCTACCAGCACCTGCTGCAGCAGGAGCTCCGGCGCAAGCAGGAAGTGGAGGAGAGAAGGAGGCAGGAGGAGGAAGAGCAGATCAGAAGAGAGGAAGAGGAAAGACAATGGCAAGAAGAGGAGGAGCGTAGGAGGAAACAGGAAGAGGAAGAGGTGAAGGAAAGGTACAAGATGGTATCTTGCATTCTGTCTTGGTTGTAGACAATTTAAAGGGGAACATTCTAGAATGAGTTCTCCCCCTTGTTTTAACCAGTCCCTTTCCACCAATAAGGACTGAATACAAGTAGCTGTAAGTGAAAAAGTAAGTTTACCAATAAGTGAAACTGCAATAGGCAAAAAACAACAGTAAATAATCACTATATACAAAATTGCTAAATCTCACAAGCTCCCTGGGAACAAATTGAAACCCAAAATGGTGGAAATACCCCTTTCCAAGATGACACCCACCACAGGTGGTGGTGCATAGGGAGCCAAAGGGAAAATGGCATCAGAACCTCCCCCTCAGGATGAAGGCCTTTGTCTTTCCTTGGGAGACAAAGGGGAAGGATGGCAGGAAACTCCCATGGCAGTGAAAGGAGCTTACCCAGTGGTTCTTGGCAAATGAGCAGTGCTGCTCTGTGTGGGGTCAGGCTGCCACTTGGCTGCACCTGCTGGACTCTGCTGGGTTTATTATTATATACATTTCAGCATAGAATTGTATGATATTTTGCTTGTCAAAGGAGGATCTCATCAGACTGTGTGGCAAGCATCAGAAAATTCTAAGGTTAGAAGCACTCACCTTGAGTCCTGTGTGCAGTTTTGGGCACTAGAATATAAAAAAGACATTAAGCTATTAAAGAGTGTCCAAAGGAGAGCAATGAGGATGGTGAAGGTCTTGAGGGAAATCCATATGAGGAGTGGCTGAGGTCACTTGGTCTGTTCAGCCTGGAGGAGACTGAGGGAAGACCTCACTGTTGTCTTGAACAAGGGGAAGAGGAGCAGTAGGCTCTAATCTCTTCACCCTTGTGCCCAGTGACAGGACTTGAGGGAATGGCTAGAAGCTGAGGACTTGGGTTCCATATTAGGAAAAGGTTTTTCACCCAGAGGGTTGTCAGCACTGGAGCAGACTCCCCAAAGAAGTGGTCACCAAGCCTGGCAGAGTTCAAGAAGCATTTTGACAATACTTTTGGGTACATGGTGTGGCTCTTGGAGTGCCCTGCGTAGGGCTTGGAGTTGGACTTGATGATCCTGATGGGTCCCTTTCAACTCAGCATTTGATTTTATAATAAAAGGAAGGACTTGTCTAGTTTATTTGCTATAGAGTGTTTTTGCCCTTTAGTTCCCAGACCATGAGAGATGTGGTCAACCCAGCATCATGGCAGAGAAGTGTCTGTGTTTCTAGGAATCAGGCAAACGCATTTTATTTTCATTTTCTAATTAATGTTAAATGGCATCTGAGTGAGTAGTCAGGATGGTACTAGCAGACTGTCTAGCCAAGTCCTTAGACTTGGCTAACTTTTGAGCATCCATTTGACCTAAAAAATGAGGTGGAAGTCCATAGAAATTCAAAATCAGCTAATCTACTGAGAACAAGCAAAAAACCTCAACAAGTGTAGAGGAGGACCTAGGTACAATTTGAGCCGTAATGAACTAGAAATTGTCATGCAGTTATTGTGCATACACTGTTAGCAGAGTGGAGACATGGAACAATTTGGTCTAACATTCAACAGGAAGAAAAATGATAATGTTGAGAAAAATTAGGTATTTTTATCTTCCCCAAAAGCTTAACTGTTGGATATTAAATACGTTTAGGAAGGATGTACAAGGATTCAGAACATGGTGTGAAAATATAAGGTTAGAAAATGCTCAGATAAATCGAGTTACAAATTATAAAGACAGTATTGGGATTTGGTGAAAATAATGTTTGGGTACTTCAAGAGCTAGCCAAAGCAGTTTAAAACAGCAGCTATTCTCTTTCTTCTCCTTTGTGGATAGTAATGTGGATAGTAATTTCTTCATAAAAATGGAAAATACCAAACAATTATGACCCCCTTTTAAAATGGGAAAAGGAAAACTAAAGGAATTGTGGACCAGTCAGCCTGGCCTCAGTTTCAGGAAGATACTGAAACAGATGTTCGAACAGTTGTAAATGCCTGATAAGGGAATCAAGCCAATGTGGATTTCTGAAGAATAAACAGCATTAGAGTTAGCTTTTTTTGTTCTGTGGTGTCTTATGGCATGTCTTGTGGAGAGGGAAAAGCTGTGGAGGATTGGTGACTTGACTTTGGGTAGGTAAAAGGTAGGTAAGGGCTTTGATATGTTGCGACAATACTCTAAGATGCTAAAAGAAATCTGCTTTGGAGAAAAGTATGTGAAATAAGGTTAGAATTTGTTTTTACTGCATTTAATTAATAAACAATAGTAGCTTTTTGTTAAATAGAACTCTTGAATGGGATTCTTCCATCGTGTGTGCTGGATACAGTACTTGTGTAATGTTTTAGTAAGAATTTGGATGAGGAAATGTGAATATCCTTATTCAATTTGCAGATAAAACCATCTGCTGAGGGGCTGTAGGCATATAGCCTAGGATTACAGTTTAGATAATTTTGGCAAGTTAAAGGATCTGAAAAACAGGGTAACTTTTGGTACAGACGTATGCAGATTTACAGTCAGGAATAATCAAATGCACACGGAGAGGAGGAGTGCTTACTTCAACAGTAGGAGGAAGGTCTGGAGGCTAAGTTGAGTATGTCACCAGTGCCATGCTGTGTGAGAGAAGGCAAGTGCTCTCTATAAACAGAATTATTTCTGTAAGATGGGGTGATGTTTCGTACTGTCCCTGGTTTTGGGTATCACATTTCAGGAAGAGTGTAGATCAGTTGATGGTAACTAGAAGGCAGAAAGACATACCAAAGGTTTAAAAACTGTGAGGAACAGTTGCAGGAATTGGTATGTAGATTATAGGTGGTATTCCTAATTTGTTTTAAAATGGTTGTGCTTTTGAGCCCCCTTACCATTTAAGGCAGTGGTTTAACTCATGATGATTGCTAGGGATCTTTCAGTAGAGTTGGAGCCATCTGGATATCACTTATGTCAGCTTTCATTTACAAATATTTCCTGGAATTTTTTTGAGAGAGTGAGCACAAGAGTGAGAGCTTTAAGGACTTTGTGGCTTGCAGCTGCAGTTTAGAATTTGGCTGGGAAAATCTGCATGACCTGGGAAATAAATATTGTTGCCCTTCTGTTCTCCCTGGGGTTGAATTATAGATTTGAAAGTCACCATTGGCAGTGGTGGCTTTCTTCCACCCAGCAGCATCCTATTCCTGCTCCCTAAGCATGACCCTGGCACTTGTCTGTCTGCTGGTTCAGTTGCTTGTAGCGTACTTGCATGGGGGAAACTGGCCATAAAGAACCTTTTTGATCTGGATAGAGCTGCAACACCGTGGGATAGTTTTTTTTTTCTCTCTGCTCATGTTTACCAACAAACTCTGACTCTTACAGTCTTCGCTAATAAATTGGATTTTGCGTGCCTGAGAAATTATGCGAGTTGGGGCCTTAGTACAGTAAAGCAAAACAAAACACAAATTCAGTGCTGGTATTGCAATAATTCTGTTTTAAAAAAATAAACACAGTTTCCTGATATCCGTCAATTACACACGTACAACCTCAATATTCACGGATTTATAGTACTTCAGAAGATTCTGTTTACATTTATCATGAGTCTGATTTGTCTTTCTGTCACTGTTTCCAATGTCCTTCCTGGTGTGTTCCAACTAATCCAATTTCCTAATTGATCTGAAAGTTAAGTGCATGGGGAAAATCTGTTATGTCCACAAAGGTCATGCCAACCACAGAGAATTGGATTTTTACTAAATTGCAAAAGCTTTTAAATCAGTCTTACAGCAAATACCTCATTTTAAGCTTATCCATGGAGGGATGATGTGTCCATGTAATTCTGAAAACCTCACGTGGGAGAACTAGGTCTGTCTCTGAGTGTTCTGTCTTATTTTTTGACAGAGAAAAAGAGCAACTGAATGCACTACTACAGGTGGCCCAGGTAAGTTTAATAGTTGTTCTTTTCACATGTTTTCTTGTGAATATCTGTGAAGAATCCTTCATTGCCTCCACTTTACCTGAATACCAATACTGTTATGGTGGCAACAATATTTAAAAAATGGGCTTTGTTCACTCAAAACTTGCAGGTGTTTGGCTTTGGCAGAGGTGCATACAGTTAACAGAGCCTTTTTTCAAGGCTCTTGTATGAGCTTGCATTGGTTCTGTTTGAAAATTTCCATATTGAACATGCAGCATCCTATTTTTATCTCTACTGCTTGAGCTTGTTAGATAACCTTGTGATGTGCTGCACTGTGACACAGTCTGTTTTGCTGGATTGTTGCCTGTAACAGCCAAAATAAGAGTGCAGCCAACTGCTGCCATGGCTAAAATAAACCCCTTGTAACTGATCTAATTGTTGGTACTTGACATACCAAAGAGCAGACCACCTACCCTGAGGTGTGTGAAAATGGCTGTGTATCTCATTGGGTTTTTTCCCCATACCACTTGTTTCCCAGTTTCAGACCATCTTTGTTCAGGAGAGATTATAAGCATAGACATGCATTCATCCACAAGTAAGAATCAAGTAGAGAACAAGCAACAAGATAACCAAAGAAAACAAGGATTAAGGCTTAAATGTGCCAGGATACTGACTGCATTGTCATAAGCCCTGTCAGGAAGTACATAAAATCCTATTGCAATTTATTTTTACTTTTTCTCGCGTGTGCGTCTGTTCTCTCATGTGTATGTTTTCAGCAGTGGAGGGGAGGGAGGCTTTATCCTAAACATCAGTGCAAGTTACCAGTATCTTTCATCTTCCAATTATCATGTATCTGCTAGAAATTTCCTGTTACTTCAGTATGAAGAATAGAGTAAGACAGAGTCTTCAGCAGTCAGCCATCTAGTGATGCTAAAGAATGCCAAGAAATTCTGGGTGGAGTTTTGTTGGGCTGTGGTTGGAGTGGATACAGTCCTGCTTCATGCAAATATCCCTTTCAGCCCCAGATTCTGATGGTCAGGTCCTCATTTCAGAAAACAGTGAAATTTCCAGACCTCTTAATGAATTTCTGGGAAATCTTCAGCTCTTAGGTAGTCTATGCATATATGTATTCATATATAGTTGCTTTCTCCTGTATGTGTGTGAGTTCAAAAAGAGAGAATGGACTTTCAGGCTGCTTTTATCCAAATTGCAGTGTACAGTGACCAACAGCTAGAGAGGCTTTTCTAAAAATTCACTGAACGCAGTGAGCTTCTTTGTATGATTCAAAATGGAGGTGGATTGCAGGGAAAAAGGAGGTACCTGCAGATCCAGTAGTTCTACCTTTAGCTTTTGCACCATGAATGATTGCAGGATGCTTGGAGTCATCTTTCTGCAGATGGTAAGTACAAGGCAAGCACAGGAGACAGGAAGAATGAAAGGTCCAGGCAAGGAACACAGGTTGAAGAATGTGCTTTAACATTATTCTAAATTCTTTAAGGTGGAAACAGTAAACACTGAGGAGGTGGATATTCCCCTGAAAGAAGAAGAGAGACGTCAAATGGAGGAGATCTTAAGACTGGAGAAGGAGATTGAAAAGTTGCAGCAACAAAAAGAGGATCACATGTCTGTCATCTCTGAAGACACCAGGAATGAAATCTTCCGGCAGCGAGAAGAAGAGATACAGAGGTTGGAAAAAGAGGCATCCAGGGTTGCCCAGGAATTCTTGGAGCTGCTGGATTTTGGGAATCTGGATGAAAGTGTGCAGAACTTAGAGCGCTCACTTTCTAGTGAGGGGACACTCAACATTGACTGCAGCCTGGTGGCACCACTGGCTGAAGAAGAAGTGGATGAGGGTTTTCATGCCGATGATGAAGGACGGCCAACTTCCAGTTTGGTGGTCTCAAATCCGTATGGCACAAGAAACAGTGGTAACTACTCAAAGGAAGTTGCAAACACAAACTTTTTGCATCTGAAGAGGGAAGTGGGAGAGGTTGCCTCTGCTCCAGGACTGCCTGTGGAAAGAACCGCTAGCCCCAAGGAGCAGAGAGCCCTGTCTGACCCAGCAGAAAGCATTTACAGCACTGTCTCTGATACACAGAGGAGTAACAGTGGAGAGGCAGGAGAGCCCATTTACACCTCCCCCCCAGATGTGGAGTCTGACTACGACCATGAGGAGTTTGATGGCTATGGAGATGCAGGTAATGCCTCAGCTGAACCTCTGAATGATGAGGAGGGTCTGAGACACTCCCATGGTACCAGCCTGGACTCCAACCGTGGCAGCCTGGACTCGGTGAGAATCTCTCCCTTCACCTTTCTGGACATTAGTGTGACTTTGTTGATGTTTATAACATCTTTGCCATCTCACTGTATGCCTGCTCACTCCGGGTATAGTTACTAATATAAAACTCTCTTATATCAATAATCAGCTTGAAAAAAAGGAAAGAGTCATAGATAGGCTGAAGGCCAGAGGGCTTTTGATTGTCTGGTGTCTCTTGACACACAAGCTAGTACGTGTGTACCTATTTTAGATTGTTTCCATTGCAACATGTTAGTGTAAAAACTGTTTAGGAGGAAGGAAAGCAAACAACTGGTATTTTGTAGGTGTATGTTCTACCTTAGAGAGATTTCACAGAAGGGGCCTAAGGTTTCATAGTGCAATGACAAGAGGAAATGGGAAAGGCTGGGGTTTGATTTGTCTCCATCACTAAAATTTCTCTTTTTCTAGGTCTGTTCAGAGTCAAGGGTTTATTTTCAGCTGCTGTGTACAAGTTAAGCTATTCTAAAGCTGGAAGAAATAACTGTGCTAATTGGGCTGGGTCCCAATGCACACAGCCAGGATCACTGAACCTTTTCATTCCTGCTGCAGGGACAATGACAGGGTAGCAGAGCTGGGCTATTGGCCTCTCACTTCAGTATATCAGCTTAGATCCCACAGTGGGTCTGGATGTCCTGAGTGCTCTCAGGCCAGCTGCTTCATAATGCAATGATAAATCCCCTTACAGGACGGGATGTCAAAGCCCACATAAGATTGTGAGGATTTCAGGTGTGAAGCCAATGACAGCCACAAAAGTACTTCCAATAAATGATATACTTGAGAAGAAACACTTGAACTACAAAATATCTTTTAGAAAACTATTGAGTTTTTATTTTTTAGGACCTCAATTTATTTCCTTCAGTGTGTTTTTCCAATGACAGATTGTTACCTTTCTTTAAAAAGCTGCATGCTTGTCTTGTTTGTATTTCCCTAATGTCAGCTGCCAGCCATCAGAATTTTTTATGTGATCTGCTTGAGTAAAGGTACCTTCTCTGTGGGCAGGTACTCACAGATCACTGTCAGGTGATCTTCAAATCATGAATCATTCTGTCACAGCTTAGGCTGGTTTCTACCATTCTTAAAACACAAATAGAAGTGGAGGGTTTTATTGGGCTCACCAGTGAGTAAGACTAATGCAAAAGGCAGTTGATACTTTGTCATAGTGTGAGCCACAGGAAGTGATAGCCACAGCTGAGTCAAGATCCCATCAGTAGCTGCTGTTCAAGACTACCTGGTTTTTGAAACTTAATGCCAAGGGAGAGAATGAAAGAGTGGACCAGGGCTGAGATACAAGAGGGTCATAGAGAGAAGACGGAAGGGAAAATGAAAAAAACCAACATGTGTTTGAGGAAGGAAAAGGTCTAAGGAGCTGCCTTCATTAGTATTAAATTAATAAAGCAAATTGAAGGAAATTGTATTTAAGATAAAGGAAATTATTTTGCGTGTGAAGTACTTTCTTATGTCTGAGGGCTTTTATCTAGTTGGAGAACAGAGATGAGTAAATTCAGTACTATTATTTCAGTAATTCAGATGAATGTTTTTTTGGGTTCGGTTATCCTGGACTGTGCTTTTTTCCTAATCAACCCAAAGCAAGTAATTTCCTTGCTGGGGTTAAATCTTCTCTGGCATTGTGACCTTTATGCCAAAAAACTTCTCCAAAAAGAAAAATTCTCTGTTAATCCCATCAAGTTAGATTTTGCAATGTGAGCTCTGCCTTGAAACAGGAAGTTTTGTTACTGTAGGGAACTGGAGCTTTCTAGCCATGTCCACTGCTCTCCTTTCAGGTATGAAAATTCTGTGTTCTTGCTTTAGGCATTAATGGATAAGCTGTCAAGCCTCTGCTTTTACCATAATGCTTTTTTTGCAAAGGGACTATGTGCAGTTTTGCACCTTCTGATCATGTGACTTCTCTAACCCTGTTAATTGCTCCAGTCCTCCTGCCACCAGGAGAACCCAAGTAGCCTATATCTCTTCTTTTTTCTTTAGTTTCTGGAGAGTGAAGAAGAGGTGGATGTTTACATTGATACAGATGAAGAGTTTTGTAATGGACGAGTCACTATCTTCAATGGCTCAGGGCCGCCCTATTTTCATAGTTACCTCTACATGAAAGGTAAGTGGATTTTGCCAAAACTGTGGATAGATGGGATCCAGGAAACCTGCTTTCCTCTTCTGTTTGTCCAGAATCATCATCTTTATTTGCTCTTAGTTCTCAGTTTATTCTCCTTTTTTTCCTTCTTCTTTTATTTAAAACAACAAATCTTTAAAGAGATAGGAGCTGAGTGTCAGGGATATCTTTGCCACTGAGACTTAATTGTGCCTACTTGGTATGGGCTTATATGATTCATTCTCAGCTACAAAAGTGAAGTCAGAACAAAAATACTTGAGTAGTGCATATATTTCTATATTTTGCTTTTGTTTCATGAGTTTTGTTCTGTTTTTTCTATGTTTGAAATTAGGCACAACTTTGTTTCTCTCCTTCAGTTCCTTTGTTTGGTGTAGGAACTGAAGTGGCCACTCCTCCTGCCCAGGAGCAGGATCAGAATGGAAGCGTGGCCCCTCTTGCGCGTCTGCTGAAGTTTTGCTCCCTTCTTTTGCAGGAGGTCTCATGAACCCGTGGCGGCGGCGCTGGTGTGTCCTGAAGAACGAGGCCTTCATGTGGTTCCGCACCAAGCAGGAGGCCCTGAAGTCAGGCTGGCTCTACAAAAAAGGTGGAGGAATGTCAACGCTTTCACGCCGCAACTGGAAACGCCGCTGGTTTGTGCTTCGAGAATCCAAGCTGATGTACTTTGAAAATGATAGTGAGGAAAAGCTGAAGGGGACTATTGATATCAGAAGGGCAAAGTGAGTGCAAAAATAAATCCCTTTTATCCTTAGTATTCACTCTGTGAATCATTAATGAAGAGTCCAGCGCTGCTGTTCATTGGCCTGTGTATCTCCCATGGTGCTCGGAGAATCAGAAACAAAGGAAGGAAAAGACAATTACAGCATCTAGCTTCACTCTGGAGGGAGTCTGCAATTACTTCATAGTTCTTTTCCCAGTCTTGCATTTCATAATAGAGCAGAAGCTCTTTCCAAGCCATGGATGGAGCCAGACCAGGAGGGGCTAATTAAGTACATACCCCATGCATTCTCTCCTACCCAGACTCCATCTGTTTTCTGGCTTCTCCAGGCATTTCACAGAGGTATTATGAAGCTCACAGCAGGATTTGAGTTTGGCAGCATGTACTGTGCCTTTTCCTGAGTCCTGAATGCTCTTCCTGCTGCCGTAGTCAATTCCTCAGCTCCTGCTGTAGGAAAGGACAGACTGGTCACCTATTAGCGTTATGCAGACCTGTAAAGTTCCAAAAAGAATGGCACGTTCAACTTTTTAAACAGATCTTTATATCAGCCTCCCTGTTATCTCTTCTTCCATTTAGTCTGCTGGTATCTTGAAAATCCATGTAATGCCTTAAGCTTTGGTTTTTAACTGTACAGATCTTTTTAAACACCTTGATGTGTATTGGCAGAATTTTGTATTTCTGTCAGAGCTACAAGCCATGTGAACCAGTGATTTCCCTTCTGTGTGGTGAACGATATGAAACAAAAGAATTGACCAGATGGGATTCAGGCCTGTGAAAGGTTTTTAGCTTTGGCTCTTGTGCTTTCATGTGTTCCAGAGAGATTGTGGATATTCATGAAAAGGAGAATGCCTTGGACATTGTAACAGAAGACCGAGTTTACCACATTGTTGCAGAGTCACCAGAAGATGCCAGGTACAGCAGGGAGTTTTGCTGGGTTTGTTCATTCAGTGCAGGTCTGACCCAGCTACTCCTGGGAGAGTTTGAGAAACATAATCAATTCCCTTTTGCTGGTGAAAATGGGGGATTTGTTCCAGAGTGTCATTTCGTGCTTCCTGGGACACAACACACGTATTCTGAGGTCTTGATGTTACAGCTACCAAGGTTGTGGTTCAGTCTGCCAGTCACAGGACTGCCAGCTTCTCATGTGGCTGTGAGCATGCTGAATTCAAGGGTTACTTCAGCAGACGCACAAACCTTAACATAAACTGGAACATCTAATAGCTGATTTATTTGTTTAATGGAATCTTGAATCAAACAAAAAGTCTATTCATGTTGTCGGTAAATGATTGCGAGAGCAGCTGGGTTTTATCCAGGAGACAGAAAAAAGGCTGCAGCTTATCAGAGTCTGTAGTGTCATCTGATAAAATCTTCTCTGTGCAAAGCAAACAACTGACTCATGTCCTTCCTTCTTGGCATTCTGGCCAGACAGTGGGAATCAGTTGTTTAAGGGCAGGTTGGACAACCTATCCTGGCTATGCAAAGCCAAGTTAAGAGGTTACTGTCCCCAGCCACTCACGTCTTCCCACTTTACCAAGGCTTTTGCTCTCAGCCCTGACAGTGTAACTGTTTCTCTGATCTACTGATTCTGTGAAGTTATTGAGGGTATATTATTATTTTGGTGTACAGTGAGAAAGGGGGAAGGTGTTTGGATACAATTTAATAGAAATACACCAAAGAACAGCCACATGGACAAGTAAAGGGCAAATTTACGGAGCAGTAGTGGAAGGAACAGTAACTTCTTAACCCAGAACTTCCACAGCTGCAGTAGGCATGCCCTAAGATAACACTGCAGAATTGTTAGGATGAGCGTAAGCCAAATGTGGCCTCTGTCTATGCCCTATCAGTCTGTGTTCTGAGGGAGAAGAAAGCACCAACACTTGCAGTAGCAAAGGGCAGATTAGCAGATGTCGCAGGGTATCCAGTTTGAGAATCCTCCATGAGGTATGGGTGTTTGCTGATCTCACTGGAAGCTGCAGATAAGAATCTGCTTCTTCTGCAACAGCGATTAGCCTCCGATATGTCTGTAAGAGAAGCCCTTTTGCAGACAAAAAACTTCATTCCAAATTCACTTACAAACAAACCCATGATTAAGTTCCATCCATATGACTTTCAGGTTTATTAGCAGATCAGAGAGAGACTAATCAAGAAGGCTTCCAGGCATCTCTAGGACTCTAGTCCAGGAAGATTCCCAGCTAACTCTGTTTTTACAAGTGCTGTATGCTCTTCTCAGTCTGCTGACATGTGCTACCTGTAAAGCCACTGCCTACTTAGAGTTCCTTGAATAACAAGTGGAAAACTGGATTTTGCAGGAGCAGCTGTCAGTGGGTTGAAGAACGTGCACAGAATTTTCATGGATAAATAAGGAGGAAGGAAGACATTGGACTCTGGTATGATCAGCCCAAGAGATATTTTATGACATAGTATTCAGGAAATTGTGAATGAAGAAATTTTCCCAGTGGCATCTTTCCAGGTTCCTTGATCATGTTCTCGAGCCAGTTTCACTACTGAAAGTTTAACTCTGATTCTGTTTTGATTGGCAGTGGTTGGTTTAATGTCCTGAGCCGAGTACACAGTGCTACAGCACAGCAGCTGAGGGAAATGCAGGATGAACAGGCCAATCCGAAGAATGCTGTGGTGAGTTACTGTGCAACCAGCCTGTGGGCATGCTTGTAGCCCTCTGTGTTTAACTATTTGTGCATGTTTTTCCAGCACATGCAGTGCTGTATTTCTTAAGCAGTGTAACAAAGTTGGACATTTGCAATTACAAAGAAAGAGCAAGGCTGATAGCAAAGAGAGTAAGCAGTGGAGAACATGGTGCTTGTTGTGGGTTACTCAGCTTGATCACAGATAGCTCTTTTTGGTTGGAAGAGAAGAGGGAGGCTGCCTCACACAGATAAAATGTCTTTGGATGGGACTAGTTTGGGTCAGACAGAAGATAGCAGTTAGGAAGAACGGTGTATTTATGTATTTTGCCAGTACAGAGTTAATAGCTAAGGTTATTTTAGACCTTCATAGTACTCTCTGGAAACTTGTAACTGTTCTTCCTCCAGTCCTGTGGAGCTCCTTGCACATCTTATGCTATTTAGGGAGCAAAGATGAACTCACTTGCGCCTTTCTCATGTGTCCATTTCTACTCAGGCTATTGGAATTCAGAGGAATTGTTTCAATTCCAATCCTACTCACAGAGGAGAGCACCTGTAATCTAAAATGCAATCTGTGTCTTCTTCACTCTACAGGGAACCCTGGATGTTGGGCTTATTGACTCTGTCTGTGCCTCAGACAATCCTGATAGGTACGAATAACAATCTGACCATCTCTTAAATCAGAAACTCCATACAATATTTTTGTGGGTTTCCTTTGGGGTTTGTATTTGTTTAAACTCATGCATCTTTTTCTTCAGACAAATAAAGTTAGCTGAAATATTTAGCTTGTTGCAAGCAAGATCGCTTCATAGGCATGAAGTCCATATGTGTATTGTCTTTTAGTCAAAGTTTCTCCTTCAGCTTCTAAAAGTGAAAACAGTATAATCTCTATGCCAAAAAATAATCACTTTATCTATTACCAGTGCTGAACAAATATGTCCAGCAGAACTCCATTTCTTCAAGAGTAATTTTGAGTTAGACTTGTAAATTTAGGAGAAAGAAACAGCATTGTGGAAAAACAGTGGATGAATTTAGAAATCTATATTATTCTTGACACCTTTGCAATGCAGCAGAGCACAGACCTTTAGTTACTTAGTTTCAGAGAAGAGATGATGGGACATTTCATATCACTTTATGTTAACATTTAATTATTTCCCACATATTAACAGGTTGAGCCAGGGCAAAGATACTCTCCACAGTGCGGAAGTAAAATGTTAGCTATTAAGTTATTTATCTGTGGTCTGGGGAAAGATCTCTGCGCTCTGACACAGGTTGCTAGGACTTTGTTTTTAGTAATTTAAAAATGCATTTCAGAATTGAACTAAGATTTCACTGATGAAAACATTTTAGGCAGTTCTCAGCCTGTACTCCTCATAATTAATCCATGAACCAGTGAAAACTAGGAACAAATAGTAAGCTGAATGGTCAAAATTTGTTTATGTATGTGCTGAGGTATGCTTTTCTGGAATATCAGTGTTTGAAGCAATGTTAAACAAATTCTGAGGAGAATGTTTATTCATTTTTGTGCAGCTTATTTTTATCTTCCATAGGTTTATGCATTTTTCTAACAGAGCTTGATTGCACCTTTTGCTTCATACTTGCATTCTACTTTTCAATTTCTCATAGAAATCTGGTTTTGCTTTCAAAGTTTTATGACTATTTTCTTGGAAATGGTAGTACTTTCATTTTTCTGTTTTCCTGTAAAGCATCGGTTCTGTACAGAATTGTGAATATTCTTTTGGTAAGATACAATTACAAGAGAAGGACAAAGTCATCCAGGAGCAACACAAGAGTTTTTCCTCTGTTTTGTCAGGATCAGCTCATCCTTTCTAAAATCAATCTCAAACATACTTAGCTGATCCTACTGACACCTGTGTTTGCTCTTGCATCACTGGTTTTAATAAGTACGAGGAGAATGGCTGTACCAGCTCAGCCCAGTGGTACAAGCACTGGCTCACTCCAATCAGTCAAAGTCCTTTGCTAATGAGCCAAGGACATTTTCCAGCTGCTATTAGCTAATTAGTATTTTCTAGTCTTTGGAAGTGTCTTTTGAAAGATACTTAATTTCATTTTGCTGGTCTCTGAGTTTATCAGTTGACAGAGGAACTGAACAAGAGATAATCTTAAATATTTCTGCACTCCTCTGTAGTTTGTATTCAGAAAGTCTGTTTATGGGAAGGTAAAAAACATGACTTTGGGTGTGCTGTGAGTTACTTGCATGGTTATGACTAATTTCAATGCTTTTGTTTTCTGGCAGACCGAATTCTTTTGTGATCATCACAGCCAATCGTGTGATTCACTGCAACAGCGACACTCCTGAGGAAATGCATCACTGGATCTCCCTGCTGCAGAAACCCAAAGGCGAATCCAAGGTCGATGGCCAGGAATTCCTTGTGAGAGGTGAAAGGAAATACATGCAATTACATGTGAAACTCATCTTCTGCTTATAATCTGACAGGGAGATTTTATTGTTGCAAACTCAGTCTAGGGTTTCGCTGCTCCCCAAAAACTGTCATTCTCTGCACTCCTCTACCCTCCTGCCTGCTGCCTGCCATGTCACATGTGTGTTAGCCCTGGCTTTTACCTAGTTCCCTCCCAGGTGGAAAAAAATAAGTGCTTCATATGTTTCATTTTCTGATGATAGTTCTAGCCTATTTAAACGTGTCTGGCAAATGCCACCAGGGAATAGGAGGGAGCATGGCTGCTGATGAGGAGCAGCTGGCGTAGATGGACTATAACATGACAGTGGGGCTTTTGTTGGCAGCTCAGTTCCTTCTGACACCTGTCAAGCAGAGAAGGGAGGGAGATAGATCTTTGTGGGATTGCTGCTGTCCTCAGCTAAAATAGCTAACCTTATGGTAGGTGTAGTGAAGTGAGAAAAATTCTGAGGTTGAGCAAAAGATTTAAATTGCATCTTTAGTCAGAGCTTAGTTGGAAGATGGAGGAGCATGAGTAGGGATCACAAATATATTGCAAAATATTCACCCATTTGTCTTAAATATTTTAAAATTTCCTCTTTACTTTGAACTTATCACATGGTCTTAAATGTATGAAGACACTCCTGATCTAGTCTGTGGAAAGCAAGTATATCAGCAAATTGTTTTGCATTTTCCAGAAATGGAGGAATAAAAGTCCTGGAGTGGTCATGGCAAGGCAGAAGGACAGGAAGAAAAGGGTCAAAAAATGTGGCAAAAGCCTTCAACCGTAGTCTTAAAAATTTCAAGGAGATTGAATGACAAAAGGAGACTATAAGACAACAGTTTGAGTACCTTAACTTCAAAATACTTAATTGCAAGGCAACAGTTCCTTTTATCTGCTATTGCTCATTAGTCAAAGAGAAAAAAAAAATATCCTTTCCGCAGAGTATACTCTGCTCTTCATAATAAGATGTCTCTGTGACAGCAGAGTAGCCACAAAGGCGTATATTCAGGAATGTCAGTCTCTATCTTTTCTTTGTATGGAGCTTCTTGGTTCAATCCCACATTTTTTGAACATTTTGCTTAGTGGGTGGACATTGCTTTTTACACCTCTGAGTAGAAAATTATCTTTTTGACAGCTTGAGCAATGCAGGCTGTAATTTTTTCTTGTTGAAATATCGAATTTTCTTAATATTTTTTTTCCTTAATTTTGCAACAAATCTAAAATGACTGTGAAATTATTTCCTGATCATGGGAGCAAGAGATGCACGTAACGACATGTTTGTGTTTCTGTGCTAGGCTGGCTTCACAAGGAGGTTCAGAGCAGCAACAAGATGTCCTCTCTGAAGATGAAGAAGCGCTGGTTTGTTCTGACAAACACTGCCCTGGACTACTACAAGTCGTCCGAGCGCACGGCTGCCAAGCTCGGGACGCTCGTGCTCAACAGCCTCTGCTCCGTAGTGCAGCCCGACGAGAGGGTCTTCAAAGACACAGGTGAGAGGGAGAAAGTGGTAAGGAGCAGACTCCAGGTGTGCAGCTCCTGAAGAGGGGATGGTGCAGGACTGTAGTGGTGTGTCATGTTGAGAAGGCGGTCTTGGTGTCATCTGAGGCTTTGTGTCTGGCTGCAAACATCTCTGCCCGTGGAAACTGGGAGAGATATGCAAAGTGTGCAGGTGACTGTAAGTGCCTCACACCTGATGGAGATACACAGTGCCCGTGTTTCTCACTGAGTAGAGTCACTGCTTATCTCAGTGTTCCCCAAGCAGGGTAATGGGTTGCTGTAGTTTAATTGTTGGTACATCCCCAGAACTGTCACTTTGTAGCATGACCTACATTTGTCTCTGGGGTCAGTGTTGACCTCTTAAATAGCAGCCATCCTATACACTGTACAGTGCATGTGTTATGGCATCACCCAACTTGATAGGAACAAAGGATGACAAAAGCCTGTGTTTGCTTTTTGTGCAACATGACAGAGTTCTGGGAAGGCAGGATCTGGCGTGATCCTCTATTGCTTACCTTCAGAGTTTGGAAGGGAACGCAGGTTATGGGATAAAGGGTGAATCCCTCATACAAAGATTGTGAACCTTAGAAAAAGACTTGAAAAACTGGATATTTGAGTACTGGAGTTGTTTGGGATACCTTTAAGAAGGGCTGGGTGCTGGAAGTATTTAGGAAAGTGAGATGATAGGAAATTTATTCTGCTCATTCACAAGAAAGTGTCCACATTTTTGGCATCAACAGATGTCTAGGGCTGCCTATAGCGGATAGAATTGCCATCACCTTGACACATTCTCTCAGGTTGTCAAACACATATTTTTAAAACTTCTGAGAGTTGATTTGGCAATCTGACTGGGTGCTGTGTATAGAGTGGTCATTTTCCAAGTGATTAACAGGACAGTGTAGTCCAAATGCTGTCTGTGAAAGTGAGCTGCCTGGTTTACAGGCAGGTAGTCAGATGACACTGCAAGATACTTGCATCTTGAAAAGCTGTCTTTGTACCAAACTTTGGGCTGGGACTCTCCTATGGATAAATCTGTTTTGGAAATGGGGATGTTAATATCTACCTAGTAGATTTTAACCAGACAGACCATATATTGCTATGAAAGCAGCAAGGGTTTTTCATCAGCCACAAAGGCAAAAAAGAGAATCAATGGTTTCTTAATGATCAAGTACAACAGTTAGCCTAACATTGTCAAGTGCACCACTAAGCCATGTCCCTGAGGGCCACATCTGCATATTTTCTAAATATGGGATGGTGATTCAACCACTTTCCCGGACAGTCTTTTGACAGCCCTCTCCTCTTGTCCTATCACTTGTTACCTGGCAGAAGGGACAGACCCCCACCTGGTTACATCCTCCTTTCAGGTAGTTGTAGATAGCAATATGGTCCCCCTTGAGGCTTATTTTCTCCAAGCTGAACACCCCCAGCTCCCTCCTCTGGTGAGCCATGCCTCACCAGACTTGTGCTCCAGACCCTTCCCCAGCTCCATTGCTCTCCTTTGACACCAAGATGATCTGCACCATAACCTTCCCCGATATCGAGGCTGGACTGACAGACCTGTAGTTCCCCAGATTCTCCTTCTGGCCCTTTTTGTATGTGAATGTCACATTTGCTAACCTGTAGTCAACTACATAATACAGAAGCCAGTTTGACCTTCCAGCTTAGTTTCCAGCTTTGTTTCTCCACAGGCTACTGGAACATCATAGTCCACGGGCGGAAGCACTCGTACAGGCTGTACACGAAGCTGCTGAATGAAGCCATGCGCTGGGCCTCTGCCATTCAGGGTGTCATTGACAGCAAAGTTCCCATAGAAACACCTACACAGCAGCTCATTCGTGACATCAGGGTAGGTGGCATCCTGCTAGTTCCCACTTGAGTTGGGAGCAGCCAGACCACCACTGGCCTAACCCAGTCATTGCTGAGAGCGTGGCAAAAAATGGGGTTGCTGTCTTAAGGGGAAATTTAAAAAGAGTGAAAAAAGAAACTTACGCAACTGTGCAACAACAACAAAAATAATCAAATATTGCATGAATTTTATTTTGTTAACTGATCTGCATAAGTGTAGATTCTAACTCTGTGCAATTAAAAATTGCATGCAGGATTACACCATTAAGTATTTGCAAATTTCTGCTCCATCCATTTCACTCTTAAGCATCCTCCAGACACAAATACAAAAAGAAAAAAATCATTCCCACTAGCCCTCTGACTTTGATATACCCTGAAGTTCTCTGCATATCTTAGGCTTGTGTGGTTGAATATCAGACTAAAGGGTGGGAAGACAATATGCTTCAAAGTAGCAGGAATTGTACCACTGGAGTAATTTTTGAGAAGAAACTTGACAGAAACTTTGGCAAATAAACCTAGAATTATGTAAGAATACACACCAAAGCAAATTTCAGAAGAAATGTGTTTGTGATGAACTCCAAACTTGATGAAATGAGATAGTTCATATTTAAGAAGAAAGAGCTGAGAGTGATTGTAGAGAATCTTGGAAGGCTTCAGCTTGGGGTTCAAGGACAAATGGAACATTATGTGTTATTAGGGAAGGAGCCTCGGACAAAATGCAGAAGAATGTGATCCAGTGTGAATGGTAGTGACAGGCCCAGATTTTGAACACCATGGAGCATTTTGGTTGTTCATTCTGTAAACACATATAGTGCAACCAGACAAGTTGAGAACAGGCTTGTTATTACACACTGAAAATGGTTGATCTGTGGTCAGAAAGTCCATTAACCATGTTCTGTTGAAAGCTTGAAGGACATAGGAGAGAGGGCTCCAGCCATATATAGTACACAAGCCACACTTGAAGGAAAGATTTTGTGCCTGGTGACCTGTGGGATGATGCAGCATGGCTATTCTTGTGTTTAATCTTCAGAAATAACATACAGGGTAATTTTTAGATGCAGATTATACTTTGATCACTTAGTCCCACTAGGCACCTCCAGAAATTTAGACAAAGGTGGTTGAACCTAAATGTGTAGACATCCTGCAAAGGCTGTGCCTAATTTGAGGATAATTATTTTTCCTTTCTTTCCCAGGAAAACAGCACAAACTTTGAAGTAGTGGAACAGACGTATAGGAGGAACCCAATCTTGAGATACACCCAGCACCCCTTGCATTCCCCACTGCTCCCACTACCATATGGAGATGTCAGTGTCAACTGTAAGTATTTTACCCAAGTGACAGAACCCACTCACATTTTGAGGGTCAGTGAGGAGCCTCAGCACCAACAAATGGGCCTGTAACCTCTCTCTGTGCAGTTGAAGTCTGTTTGGGGCAGTGTAGTCCACAGGGTTCAGGCAGGGAACAGTCTCTTTCTCTCTCGCTTTCTTCTCTGGAGTGTGTTCTGTTTCCACTGCCTCTTACCATGGGAACACTGAATCTTAAAAGTAAATGGGGGCAGATACTTTTATCATCCATCCAGGGGACATGCAGCCTGTCATTCTTCAGCCACAACTGGGTTGTGAGTGGCTCCAGTGGAAATACTACAACAGGTTTACATCATGCAGCTGGCAGTGGGGTGGTATTTCTACAGAAGCTGCTGTAAAACCAGACTAAATTGCTACTTTTTTCAAATGTGTCAGAAGCATGAAAGAGCTAGAGAGATGGGCCACCAGAAAACTGAAGTGCCTTGCTGATGATTACAAACTGTTTGACATAGTAAAACTGAAAGCTGGTGAGGAAGTATAGAAGAATGTCTCATGTGGGGTGACCAAGCCACAGAATCTTTTAAGGAATTAATTTCAATCAAAGCAATGTATGTGGGAAAGCCAGTCTGCCACACAGGTAGTGATCTAGCTGTGCGTTGGAAAGTGAACGTCAATTTACATAGCTTTATGAAAATGTCAACTCTAGTGGTGAGTACAGAAACAAAGCAGCTAATGTAAGGTTTTGAAAGCATAGAAAAGGAAAAATAAAGTCTTTGTGCAGCTGTATATGTATCATGCATCTGCATCTTGAGTACAGGATACAGTTTTGCCTTTTACATCTCATCAAAGATGTAGGAGATGTAAAAACCTACCCAAAGATGATCAAAGGCACAGAAGAACTTGCCTACAATTAAGTGACTAAATAGGGAGTAGGATTCTTCAGCCTCAAAATGAAGTTTTTAGGGCTGGAAGACTGTCATGGAGAAAGTGAAAGGATACTATGTCAGTCATAATACAAGGATCCATCTAATTACATGGCAGATTAAAAGCACAGAAAAAATAAATTCTGAAATACAGAAAAAATACAAAGCAAGCACTTACACTGTGAAACTTACTTTTTAGAGCTGTGTCTTTATATACAGTTAATACATACCCACTGGGGAAGCAGTGGCTGTATAGGATATCCAGAGATGTGCAAAGGAGAATGCAAGCCTGCATCTGAATGGTATCACATGTGTCTGAGCAGTTCAAAAAGCAGACATTTAGGTGTTCAAAAAACTCAAGTTTTGGTCTAAGCATTTTAAATCTAAGCAATAGGTATAAGTTGCATTTGTGATACAGCAATTTGCTGAAGTTCTATGTTAGCCCAGGGTCAAAGCCAATACAGGCACAACACAGAATTTTGGAATTACACAAGCCAGGTGTCAGTGGCCTCATGCCAGTACCTTGGTTGCAGATGCTGAAGCCTAGATTTCAATGCTCATTTCCCTTAAAAACATTACTCTGCTTTTCTGCACAGTGTATCCAAAAACGGTTTGGCAGTGGTGACAAATCAGATGCTGGCAAATACAAATATGAACTGCATTTGAACATTTGAAAGGGAAGCATTAAGGAACTTAAAGTATAAATTGAAGTTCAGGATATGGGCTAATGCTCAGGTTCTTCTGTGACAGACGGGTACAGTTGATTGTAGTGCTGCTGGGCCAGTAGAAAATGAGAGAGATGGTCACCTCTTGTCACCTTTGTGATTGCTCTCCAGTGCAACAAGAGAAGGGTTACAGCAGCTTGCAGGATGAAGCAGTGAAGATTTTTAACTCCCTTCAGGAAATTGAGACAGTGTCTGACCCCATACCCATTATCCAAGGAATCCTGCAGACCTGCCATGATTTAAAGCCCCTCCGTGATGAAGTGTACTGTCAGCTCATCAAGCAAACCAACCACATGCCACATCCCAACAGTACTGGGAACCTGCACCACTGGCAGCTGATGACCTGTATGAGCTGCACTTTCCTGCCCAGCAGAGGGATCCTGCGCTACCTCAAGTTCCACCTCCGAAGGTAAACGTCTCTTCTGTTTGCAGCTTGTTTCCTTTTACTCTGCTGATCTTCCAGTGCCTGTTGGAGTTAGCCCCTTGCTGTGCAAACATCTTCCTGTGGTGTCCAGCCTCCTATTTTTGCCCAATTCTTACCACCAGCTGTTCTGTGTCCCCCCCCTTGCCACCCATCTGTTGTGTCAGAAGGATATGGAATGAATGTAAGTAACCCAAACAGAATACCATGAGATTGTTGCAGTGGATTTCCAGCTGATGACCTGCTGCTTGCTAATATACATATAAACATTATCAACCTGCAGGAAATGTGAGGACTGTACTTTCATACTCATGGAAATATGTACTACCTTGCAGCTGGCACAGGCAAAAAGTATACTGTGAAGTAGGAGAGATACTGTTAATCCAATTTATAATTTTTTGAGATTTGTTTAACTAAGCACATAATGCTTGCAATTAGTATTTTTAATCTGTTTTAAGTTCCCATTTTCATGAACTAAATAATTTACATTTCTTCCCAAGTCATCTTCAGCATCTAATGCAGCTTTACTAAGCAGTCTGCACTGGGCTTGATCTGCAGCTGTGTAACCTTCCATTCCTGATGTTGAGAAAGATCAATAAAATCTATTTGATTCTTTCCAAGCTAGGAAAGAGATGAGATTTGTGTCAATTCACCAAATAGCTACATCCATGGCCTACATCTAAGAGATGCAGAAACTCCATGTGGCCATTTCATTGTTTTATCACTGGAGTTGCAAATCATGTTATACTTAGACCTGCTGGTCTTGGAGGGAAGAGAACAGCATACAGGCATCTGTTTTCTGTCATCTTAATTCTCAAACATACTGTAAATGTGGCTTAAACACAGCCAGCAAATTTAAAAAACAGACAAACAAAACATTAAGAATAAATGGAAAAAATAATATTTGATTACACAGTTTTTATTCTCAGTTTTGTAAATTTGGATTGTCAATCCTGCTGTCTTCAGCTGTCACTAAACTCCTGAAACTTTGAACTGCTTATTTCATACATTGCTGAGAAATGCCACTGAATTGATTTTCAAATGACTAGTAAAAGCAGATTGTATGGTTTAGGAAATAAGCTTGGTTTTTGTGTGGTTACATTTGACATCAGCATCTCTACCAAACTCTTTACTTGCAGTAGTTTAATTTTCAGAGTAATGTGTTGTTCACTGTATAATGTTGTTTTTTTGTTTTTTGTTGGTTTTTTTTTTTTTTTTTTTTTTTTTTTTTTTTTTTTTTTTTGTTTCTCTTTACAATTAGGGTAAAAGATCTCTTTCCAGACTCAGAAATAGACAGGTATGCACAGTTCATAAGTGATTCCCTGAAGAGAACAAAGACAAGGGAGTTTGTGCCCTCCCAGGAGGAAATACAGGCTCTTCTCACCCGTGAGGAAATGACCACGACAGTATATTGCCATGGTGGTGGCTCCTGCAAAATAACCATCAACTCCCACACCAGCGCTGGGGAGGTAAGGCATTGGTAGGATGAACCAGATGTGAGCACGTCTGTGTCTGGAGAGTGGGTCTGTTGAAGGGACACTCTATTCCTCTTCATTTCCAATTCATCTTTTTTTTTTTTTTTTTTTTAATTACAATTCTTTGGCTATATCTTTGGGCAAAGTTCAGCTTATTCTACAAGGCCAGTGCCCAGGTTGTAGAGTATCACTTAGAAATTGTGTTGCGAAATCTAAACATTTCTGGTGTTCTGCCCTTTGTCTGAAACTTGCTAAACACAGTTTTCCGGACAAGGAGAGATTCCAGTTCATAATGGAATCCCTCTGAGAGGGATATTGTACCAGTAACTTAATCTTTAGAAGGTCAGAAGCAGGATTTCAGGTTGTAGTAGTCATGTCTGTGAAAACATTAGTGCTGAACAGAGCAAAAAATGGAATTGTTACTACAGGAACTGAGAATGTCATCATGACATCTGAATCCATTATGTGCCTACATCTTGTGCAGAATTCCAATTCCCCCATCCTCAAAAGGGTAGTTAAGATTGAAAAGATTCAGAGAAGAAAAGGATGATCAAATATATGTAATGACTTCATTGCAGCGAATGATTTTGCAGGGTTAGAATTCTTTAATCTGAAAACATGGTAATTAAGGGAGAAATGTGATGGTGATGTATGAAATGATAGGTGTCCTGAAGAGGTACTGATTCTTCATTGTGAAAGGGGGAGTGATGCCTACTGTGTGATGTGTGTGATTCTGCAGGTGGTTGAAAAGCTGATCCGAGGGTTGGCAATGGAGGACAGCCGGAATATGTTTGCGCTCTTTGAGCATAATCAACAGGTTGACCGTGCTGTGGAGAGTCGGGTGATTGTGGCTGATATCTTGGCCAAGTTTGAGAGGTAAAAGAAAGTTTCATGAAATCTTTAATGTCTAGTTGGATGTAACACTGGATTTCAGAATCCAGGATTACCTTCAGACTGTGATTTGCACTGTGAACATTCCAGTGCCATGGTACTTCTCCTTACTGGTTTTTTCCCCTTCTCATTCTCTTTTATATTTTACAGACTTGCTGGCTCTGAAGAAGAAGAGGAGGAAGGACAGTGGCAATTGTATTTTAAGCTTTATTGCTTCTTGGATATTGAGAACGTTCCCAAAGATGGTGTGGAATTTGCCTTCATGTTTGAGCAGGTAAGTTAACTCTGGGAGAATTATTTGGTTTCCAGGGTGGCAAAAGCACCCAAAGGGATACAGAAAAGTGGTTTACCTTTCATTAGAAGTTGGAATGGTGGTTGTAGCAGAATTTAGTGTGTTGGATTTTTGCCTGGAATGTACTAAGCAGATAGACTGTGATGTTTGCTAGGGAAGATGAGTATTAGAACAAAAGCAAGAAAAATTAGCAAAGACGTAAAGAAAAGAAATACTAATGATAATTAATTTTTTAAAAACTTGATGTTTCATTTTAGAAGACAGAGAAATTTGGGTAATGATTCAGGAGAATCATTAAAGGTAGCTGCTTGCAGAACATAAATGTAAAGAAAACTGGAAAATCTACCTATCTGCAAATCAGCTTGCAAGAACAGCACATCCTTGGGGCATTACCAGAACTAACTATGAAACGTCTTATGGGCAATTTCTTTTGGTTAAGAGAGAGGCACTGGAAGAGTACTGCAGACAAAGGAAAGGAGAGTATAGTTGACAATGTTTATCTGCTGAGTAGTCTGTGCTACTCCATAGCACAATGATGCTGGCAAGATCAGAGATCACACTGGTATGAAAGAGTTTTGCAGCTGGGATGTAAAACTAAACCAACTGGAGCACCCAGCTGTGTGATTCATCCCAGCTGTATTACTTCTAATGGACACTGACCTTGCCTCAGAAAATCGTAAGTGTAGAAAATTACCGAATCTGTGTTAACGGCAGTCAGAGTCATGAAGATTGAAACTCACTGATAGTCAAATGGATGGCATGTACATCACT
Organism: Cettia cetti; assembly: GCA_013401135.1. Taxonomy (NCBI): domain Eukaryota; kingdom Metazoa; phylum Chordata; class Aves; order Passeriformes; family Sylviidae; genus Cettia; species Cettia cetti. The sequence continues at coordinate 84,359 of VZUI01086854.1, forward strand.
CAGACAATGGTTCCTTTCTTGAAATGAAAATCAAGCACTGTTAGCTAGAGAATGTCTAGAAAGCAGTCAGGAGCACATGGTGCTCTGTGAAACCTCAGTTGTACCAAACTCCCTGTTGACTCCCAGTCTACACAGCTTTAACTGGCAAAGAGAAGTAACAGTAAGAGAGTAGGTGTTACTCAGACATTAGATGGATGTGCAAAAAGCCCCATTAATAGATTTCACAGAAAAACAGGCCAAGGGAAGTAAGAAGATTAGTGGAAACATCAGGTGAAGGAGGAAGAGGTGGGAGGTGCTGTTGTGTAATGAAACTTAAGCTGAGAATCTTGAATTTGTTATATATTACTCTGGTGTTGAATATAATCTTCACACAGGAGCTGTAGCTGGTACAGCACAAAACCAAATTGCTTCAATTCTGATCTCTCCCATCTGTTACAGACCTAAATGGTCCTCACTGTAGGACTTTCTGTACAGGATAGGAGCCCCTCAGAGATCTCTGTCCTGTTCAGGCTTGCAGAGAGGGGTGTTCCCCCCATATCAACCACTTGCAGACTTTGACATATTTATTACAATGTCTGCTCTAACCTTCTGAATTATGTCTATCCTGCTGGGATAAGCAGATGCCACAGGAATCTGTACCTGGACCTAGATGTGAATAAAGTGTGCTTTTGCTTTCTAATGAGTTTGAGGGACTTTTTGTTTTTAGGCTCACGAAAGCCTCATAGCTGGTCATTTTCCTGGGCCGGAGGACACTCTGCAGCGTCTGGCAGCTCTGCGGCTGCAGTACCTTCATGGGGATTATTCCAAAATAAGCTGGACCCTTGATGGAATCTACCCAGTTAACAGGCTGAAATCCAAAATACTGCACTCAACAAAGAGCAGCAGCAGTACCAGTCACACACTGGAGAGGAGACGGACCAGCTTCCTTGAAGGGACGTTGAAGCGTAGCTTCAAGACAGGGTCTGTGAAGAAGCAGAAGGTAGAAGAGGAGCAGATGATGGAGATGTGGGTAAAAGAAGAGCTTTCTGCTGCTCGGGCAAGCATAGCACAGAAATGGACCAAGCTGCAGGGGCTCTCTCAGCATCAGGCCATGGTGAAATACATGTCCATTGTAAAGGAGTGGCCAGGCTATGGGTCAACCCTCTTTGATGTTGAGGTGAGTGATAAATAAACTTCTAAAACCACAGCTGAGGAGAGGTATTGGTCTGGAGAATACATAGAGCTGTGTGTAACAGAAGGGAATTTTGGGAACTGGATACATTTTGCCTACAGGAAAAGTCTGCAGTACCACAATACCCAAGAGTTATGACACACATTAAGCAAGCAAGGCAGGGCATCCTGGTGAATGAAGGGAGACAATGGATTCCCACTTTGTTAGAATAATGGTGGAATAGGGTAGAAGAGAAAGTGGTGGTTAGTGAAAGTCAAAGTCAAACAAAGCTCTGGTGTTCTTGCCAGCAAAAAATGCAATCCTTTTCTGCAGCAGTACAACAGAAACTGCAGAGGCTGGGGCACGTATAGCACTGTGTTTAGCCTGCCAGAGTAGCAGGCCACAGTTCACTTCTGTCAGTTTTGCTGCTGCCTAGGTGGATCACCATGGGAAGTTGCTTGCACTCACTGTATTATCTATAAATAAGTGGAATACTGACTTGCTACATCACTTTAAAATCTGATGAGAGCTGTTCCCTATTACAATTATGTATTACTCAACTAGTATTTGCCTCACAGCTTTGTCACCCGAACCTTTGCAGCAGAAGTGTCTCCAACATAGATTCTGCAAGTACCCAGGTTTGCTCATTGAATTGAAATGTTCTATGAGAGCTAGAAACACAGGGCTTTTTCTTGAATTGAAAATTATTTGATCCTCCACTGCATTTATGCAAAAGGTCATGTTTCTCTTTCTGCAGTGCAAGGAGGGTGGATTCCCCAATGATCTCTGGCTTGGTGTCAGCACAGAGAATGTGTCTGTCTACAAACGAGGGGATCCTAAACCATTAGAAACTTTCCAGTACGAGCACATTGTTTTCTTTGGAGCACCACAGCCCAACACCTTCAAAATTACAGTGGATGAGAGAGAAATGTTCTTTGAAACCTCCCAGGTACGTGAAAGCACACAGCCGCTTCAATTAAGCTTCAAGGAATAGACAGGTTTCTGTGCAAGAGCTCTTGACTAATGGAATACACAGCCAAGGGAAAAGATGAAGGGAGCATAATCCTAAAGGGCATAGTACATCTTCTTGAATACAGGGATGAACGAAAAAGTAGGCTGGTTAGAAAGTGAGGGAGGTTGATTTGTGTTCCAGTGCATCAAGAGTTTTCAGTTCTGGGTGCTCTTCAGTTTGTGTGTTTTTTCTTCATTTCTTTCCAGTAGATGAATGGGGAGTTTCACAAACTTTTTTTTTAAAAAAAAAGTTTTAGTAGAATGGAAGTTGCTTTTCTTTGAGCTAAAAATATTTAAAAGTATTGCTAGAGCAGAGCTCAAACTTATCAAGCCTTTCTCTTCTTACTGTCATGTTCACATTTAGTATTAACATGCAAAATTTATTGCATCATGACTTTGGAGGAGGAGAACCTCTTTCAGAAAAATATCCTGTATGCCTCAGTGCACTGAGGTTTTCAAAGTGCTTATGCTGTATTCCTGTGTTCTCTCCCCAGGTGGGGGAGATAATAAAGATTATGAAAGCATACATCAACATGATCGTGAAGAAACGCTGCAGTGTCAAATCAGCCACCAGTGTGGACAGTCATGCAAGCATCTGGACTAGGTGATGCGGATGAACTGGCACTAGTTTAGTCATGGGTATTTGCAACTTGCCAGCACAAGTGTAGCAAAGATGTTTTTCAAGAATTCAACTGACTACTGTATTTAAAACCTGAAGTGACAATTCTACAATACCATAGGATTTGCACCTCTGCCCAAAGACGTTAAACAGTTACAACTGTTGTTAAATACTAATGACCCAAAACTTGTTTCCCCCTTGCTTGTTTGATGAACAGTATACCTTAAAGAAGCAAAGTCAGAAGCATCTTCCTCCTCCATGTCCTCTCTGCTGCTTTCACTATCACCTATCATACTGGCAGAAAAATTTACAAGGATCATTTCTGCAGGACAGGAGACAGACTTTAGCTTGCTTCAGAATTTTGAACATGCAGACATCTGGGATCATGTGATCACAGCATGGTCTGCTAAAAGAATATTTGTTTTATTTATTTTGCAGACAAATCTAAAATATAAATCACTGTGGGTTTTTTTCTTCAGGATATACTAATGATCTGATCTGGTCTTAAAAAGAAAAAGCCTTTGTATAGTTGAAGCCAGGTGGTCAAACAGAGAGGTCAAACCCTAGGTGAGAGAGTATTAAACAAAGAAACAAATAAAAACACCCAAGGTGGTTGTTTACCTTCCAATAAAAGTTCACAGGTACACGACTGTATAAAGTGGCACTTTCAGTTAAATTACTACATACTCCAGTCTAGGAGAAAGCCTGGGACTAGCACCACTGAAATAGGCCATAAGGTGCCATTCTGGGCACACTGCAAGCAGCACCTCTTGCATAAAAAATAATGACTGCTTCCCCCCTGTACAGCCCAGGAGGGGAAATGGTTTTAACAGCATTTCTAGAAGAGCTGCTCTTCACAAACTCCTGGTATTAGCTGGAGGTTGGAGATGAGGTGAGAAGCTTGAACTGAGATCCTTCCTTCTTTAGGGGGGATTTTAGGATGACTGGGGTCCCCAAACTTAGTTTTAAGCAAACTGTTTCCTACTGATTGAATAGGTGCCTAGATAAATTGTTATAGGCAAGATTTTTACTTCCTCTGTACTACAGTAAGCAAATGCCAAATCTTTCATCCATCCCAACTTTTAACAAGAACTGCTCACATCACTGAATCCCCAGATCTCCATCCAGTCTCCTGTAGGACCTTAGTCCTCGGCAGAATTTGAAAACAATGCTATTTTGCCAAAACAACTGCTTCTTGGAGGATTTGATAGCTACTTGCAATTTGAAGAAGCAGAATTTTTTTCTTCTCCATGAAAGATGACAGTCATCTTCAGTCTCTGACTGACAGAAAGTCAAATGTTTAAAACAGTATCCAGTATCAGTCCCATCATAAATTAGTTGCATTAACAAACACAAAACCTGGTGGTGAGCCATTTTCCATGACCCTTGTCTAATCTTGGGATCCTAGAATGCAAAGGTCTGTTCTGTTTCTTACTGAGACTGCAGAGCTGTATGTAATGTGGGCCTTCTTCCAAATTTAAAATTGGCTGTCTCCATTTCTGAAGTAGCAGCAGCTAAGGCCTGTTAGCTATGAAACAGAAATTGCATAGAAAAGTAGGAGTCAGTATGCAACAGGTTCCATTCTAATTCATCATCAAATTGTGCCATATCACTAATACTGTGTTGCAGAGCACTAGTTGTGAGGGTGACAGTACAAGAAACACTGTACATAACCCCTGCTCCTCTCATTTCCACTACACTGCAGCATGTGCAAACACTCTGTGCACTTGCTACACAATCAGCCAAAGAGGGTGGCCACTGCTGTGCATCATCCCTTCAACTGGAGTTTGCCTTAAATAGCGTCACTGATGGATCCTACAAACACCCTCTTGTTGTGACAAGGCCAGGTCACAGGTGGGAGAGAACAGGAATGCAGAGGCCACCTGAGAAGCAACACTCTGTATACACTGCACACAATGGCTTGATCTCTAATGTATCAGACTAAGCTTGATTATCCCTATCCTAACTCTGCACTAGCTCTGTGTTCTGGCTCTTGGGTTGCTGCAGGCAGCTTGAACCCACTTGAAACATAACTCTCACTACTATTTGTTGTAATTTTGCTCATTTCTATTACAGAATTCCTTCTTCTGTCTTTTTTAATTTGTAACTGGCTTTACAAGATGAAAGTTTAATAAATTATTGGATTGCACAGGCTGTATTCACTTACAGGCATTGTGTGCCCATGTTAAGGTGTTTACTCAGAGCTTAACACTTGGAACTTGTAATGAAAAGCAGGCGTCACTGGCATGAGGATACAACACCCTTCCTCCCAGAAGCAAATTTTGGGGTCATTAGAAAACAGGTTGCTGCTACAGTGGGGAAGGTTTGTTAACTTCTGCTTCTTCTCTGGGGCTGAGTCACACCTTTGCTCACTGGGAGATGTCCCACAGGTTCTGAGACAGCAGAGCAAGGAATTAATCGTCTCCCAAGGCCCAATCTGTGGGATCAGCTCCATACCTTCTCTTCAGCATCTCCAAAGTCACTAATAACAGAAAATCACTTCTGGCTCAAATAAGCTGCCAATTTGCACTTCCCACACAAGTGCATGGCCTGGCCACAGTGCTCACCTAAGAGCTTGTGTCACTGAAGTAAACTGGGATGGGAGCATCTGAGCTGTCAGCAACACAGACCATTCCACTAGCAAACAAAACTTCTCTCAATCCATACACAGGTATGGAATCCAAGAAGTGATGCATAATCCCCATCATTATGCTTCCCTATATACCTTGGTCAGATGGTCTGAGAGCCTCAAGACCCTGAAGATCAGTCTCTACAGTATCACTTCCAACTGTTCACAAGTTCCTTTCTCTCCATCTTTGTCCCTTTGCATAGACTTTCCAGCTCTTTATTCAAGGCTGCAACTGCCTCAGCTTACTGCCAGCTAACCAGTCTCCTTTCTGGGCAGCTATTGAATTTCAGACTGCACTTTTTTCATTAACACATCTCTATAAAGACAGCAAATACGCACTGCTGCAGGTCCAGTATGATTACAACAATACACACAAATGCATTTATTGAGTAGTAGCCATGAATAACAACCCAAAGCAGCAGCCAACTAAAAACCTTCACTGACTCCCTTTTGAAATGTTTGATCACCCTGTCAGTGTGACATACAGCCCCTCTGGACCCCACCCAAGTACTTCTGTAATAGTTAATTCAAGTTCGAATGCTCTGTTTATTTTACATGAACTAGTTTCGTGACAATTTAGAATCAGCACCTACACCATAAACATGAAGTGATTTATACACAAAGACACTGCCTCAGGTAAGTTGTTTCACAAGGTCATGTGTCTAGTTATTATTGGCTGTAAACTTGAAACATTTATTTGTACCTGGTTTTAAAACACACAGCCTCTCCTTCTGTAGGCTGTGTATTCTATTATTAACCAGTGCATTTGCTTCAAAGTAACATGCTTGGGCCTTTAAGCAAATCTCACAGATGAATTCCAGCCCCCTCTGTAAAATATGAATTCCTAAATCAGTGGGGTGCAAATTTGCCAGCCTCTCAGCTACCTTTTTTGACCGGACATTGCTACTGCACAGCTGGTACACACCTTGTCCCCATTCCATGGCCAGCACCGAGGGGAAGGCTGCTATTGCTGGATTGCCAGTGACAGTCACTTACCCCAGTGCCAGCTCAGTGCTGTTCCAGCACGGCTGTGACACCCAGCTGGGAGGAATCCATCACATGGAGCACCCAGACTGTTTAGGTCTGAATGCAACCAGAGCAAACACCTTCAGGTGGCTGATTCCTGCCAGACGTTTGCTACCCAGCACTGGCTTGGGCAGCCCAGCCAGCTACAGAACAGAGTTCTGGTGTTCCAGAGCCCAGCTCTACCTCCAGCCCACACTGCGTCCAAGGATACGTCTGGGGCCCCTTACAGCCCTCAGGCACTGGCCCCCAGGCTTTCCCCAAAATGCCCCAGTACAGATATGCTCTTCCTGCAAAAGGAAACATAAATCCTGAGTGACTATATAGTGACAGCCTTCTAAGAAGATAACCTTAGTTGGCTCTGTACTGGGTTAGACACTGCATAGTTTTTGTAGGGCCACTAATGAGGCACACGCGTTAACAGGAACAACTTACCCATCATATTCCTTTCTCCTGTTGCAGTGTGAGGTTGAAGGCAACTCAGCTGCCAGATGGGGGGTACAAAGGCACTCAAGTCTGCATGGGAAGAGATACCCTGGTTGAAGAAGGTGTGGAGAGGGGAGGAAGTGGAAGTTGGGAGAAGGGGAAGAGGGGAGAAGTGGCTGTCATGCATAATAAACTCCTCGTTGTTGTGTCGTGAGCACTTGAGCCAGGGTTGAGAAAGCTGCTCTCAGCTTTCTTGCTTGCAGAAGAGGGGCACAGACCCACCCTGCGAAGGTTGTAGCGTCCTGCTGCTACAGGTTGTCCCAGCTGTCCACAGTGGCTGTTGCAGCCCTTTCCCTGCAGCCCAGAGCAGTGTTGTGGGGCTGTTGGCAGGGTTCATCCCACACGTTTCAGCCTTGTGGCTGCTGCTTTGTAGAGAAAGTGGTGCTTTCTGCTCCCCTTTCCTGGCAGCTTGCAGTGGTGCAAGGCTGCCTGTTTGGATCCTGTGTCTGTGGTGGCATGTTCTCCATCTGGTGGCTTAATAGTCAGTGCTGCAAAGCAGGTATGAGAGAGAAGAGGTACAAAGAAGAATGGTGTTCGTAGGAGACGAGATGGAATTCCAGAAACAGTCTTTTTCCTCAAAGCAGCTCATTATGCAAGCCCTGGGCAAAAGTGACTTCCCATTATCCACATGCATTTATAATTCACACTCTCATTTAACACAAGATGCTCTTCAAATACCCAGATCATATTTATGAAAATAAGGCATTTCAATTAAAGTTCAGTTGCTAATGGTGATGACATTCAATCATGCATATTTGTAAAACCAACTCAACCCAGTACTTTGTAAGCTTAATTCAAATATACATATAAGGCTTGTTAGCTTTAACAAAGTGTAAGCAATATGGTTTTGTACAATTACCTGCTCTGAATAATCTCCTAAAAGGGAACATGAAACATGGCGTTTGAAAAGAGAAGTTTTATAGAAAGTGGGAGCAGTACTCTTACTAGCCATATGAGTGTCTCAAGACACAGCATGCAGAAAAATATCTCTGTTCTCCTTTGTTCTAGCAAAAAGTGCATAAGAGGCCAGCATAATTCAGGAAACACATTTTGAAATAATTTTTTTGTATTGCTGGAATCCACTTTTATAAAAGTCACCTTGGAGTAAATTACTCTATTCTGAAAAGTAGTAAAACAAACAATTGTTGCACTGTTTGTCATTATAGTCCCTTCTGCATTGGTAAGAGAAATCCATAAGGACTTACAGTTTGTGTTGTAGTACTGTGTTATCACAATAAAACCCTGATCTGGTATCCTCCCCTACCCCAATAAATCTGTTAAAAATCTTAGTTACTGACAGATATTATGATAGAGCTATAGGAGTTTTCAGAGTGCAAATATGAAGCTGTGATTTAGCCATAAAGAATATACCCAAGGTAACAGTATATTCTAAGGGCATTTATGTTATTCACCATTTTTAAAGTTAATTTTCTATTAACAGAATATTCCCTCTTGAGTACTTTGTTATCTCTTATCGTAAAATTACAGAACTAAATGTGAAAGTTCCATTAGAGTGACAATTGAATTTTACTCTTCAGTAAGGAATCTGTTTTTCTTAAGCTCAGTTCTTTAATATTGCTCACAGGTCTTGTGTTAAAACTGTGCATTGTCTGCTCAATTTGGTCAATAAGAACTTTATGTACTTCTTGACAACAGAATGAATTTGACTAACTTTTAGAAGCCTGGGTGTTATATATCCCACTGTGCTCCATACACACAGCCATAGCAGATGCATGAGGGCCCAAACAGTAGTTACAACTTGTAACAACCAAAATTGTAACGCTTGGTCCTCATTTATTTGCAGCCACACCAAAAGAGAAAAATCACTAGCAGGCCATGAAATTTACATACTCCTTTCAAAAATGTTTACATGTATGACATATGTCCAAAGCAAGAAGCAGATGGTGCATTTGGTTTAAGGGAAAAATGCTGTGAAGTACAACAAAACCATCAAGCCCAAAGGGTGCTCATGCATAAAGACTTGTTGATTTCTTTGTCAATTAAGTTACTGATGCAGAAACACTTTTAAAATAAAAATGCTGGCTGGTGTAGTGGCAGATGTGGATTAACCTTTCCATGACCCAGAGTCTTTCAAAGACTGGGCAAAATTAAGGAAGAGGAACTGAAGTTGTACACCTTCTGCCTAAAGCTACCACAGCTGGCAGATAGTCTGTCCTCTGGGATGAAGGAGTTCTAGGATGCCTTCTCAACTCCACTGCTCTGAGACCTGGGAAAGCATTTCTCTGCTGCTGTTTCCTTGTGCATCAACTTCAGTTTTAAGATTAATGTCTGTGAAGCAGATGACCTTGTTAGTAATCTTGCACCATAGGATGTTTCTCCCAGCAAGCCATTACTGAAGCTAAAAATAACACTGCCCTTTGATCAGCAGTCAGAGATTTTGGATGTCTGGAATTCAGAGCTCAGACATCACTTAAAATGAATACATCTCATGCTTTAATTTCAAGTGTTACTTAGCTGGAAGTAGTTTAACTTTGCCTATATTTTAAGAGGCATTATGGAGAGAGCTCCTTATACACTGCCTTAATTTGGGACTCAAGGTCCTAATAAATTACACCCCAATTAGAACAAAAAGGCACAGAGGAACGTTCCCTGTGTAAGCCTGAAGAAGCTTGATAAAAGCTAGGTATAATTAACTAAGTTTTCAACTGCAAACAGAAAATCACTGGCATTCTTTTTAAATACATCAAAGATGTGTTACCTCTAAAGTTTTCTTACTGTGGTAACACACACTTACTAGCTTTAATTCTGATCACAGCCCCTGCGTTGTGCTTTTTTACTCAGTTATTAATGACCCATACCTTAACTCTGATAGCTGCTTCCATGGAAATAAAACCAGTGTAAGCAGTTCAGTGTTTTATTTAACTTTATTCTTTCAATAACAATGCTGCCAAATAATCTTCCTCTGTATTTCAAATGAAGTGGGTTATTCACCTGCACTAAGGCCATAGTGCTTTATGCAAAAAGGAATTACCAGTGATTAGACAACTTGGGTGTGATGAAACAAATATGACAAATGGGGCCTGAAAAAATTATTTACATCATTTATAAGAATATACATTTTTTAATAATAAGTATATATCCTTTTCTTGAATTAGGATCTTACTACTTATTCCACTTTCCATTTCAGCTACACACCTAAAAATGCTCAGAGTATAAACATCTATAAAACTAGTAAATCTCAAAACATGGGATCTTGTAAATAATTTTCCCCACTTATTACTGTAGTTAGAAAAAGACAATAACCAACATTTTTTCTAGTCCATTAAGTTAGAAGTCATTTGGCAAAGCACTTAGGCATATAAGCTAAATCAGAAGACATCAGGAACCAGACTTTGCAACATTTCAAACACTTCTCATATACCAGGGTAGGCTAAAGAAAGAATTATTTTCATTGTAACTACATTTTCTACATGTTACCTCAGGAAAAGCAAATGTACACAATTGTGCCCAAAGTACCAAAAGAACAACAAAAGTGCTTACGTTGATCAGCAAACTACCACAATGGCCCCTTCAGGCTGCTCTTTTAATAGGCTCAAAGTGGTATCTATGAGGAATTCTCTACTTCTCAACAGAAAAGATAAACTCTTCCTAATCAAAATAGTGCAAACAGGAACAAAGAAAAGTGCCATCAACATAAGTAAACTGCAAGAAAAGAAGGCAGTTGAACACTGTGACCTTGCTCTGCTGCTTCAGAGAAATCAGTAGTACTCTTCTCAGCACACCAGGCCAATGTATTCCAATTTACCACCTCATGCCACCACCACACGCAGAATAGATTTGGTCTTTGGCATATCCTTCTTCATGAAAGTAAATGCACCTGTTCCTTGTGCTGTGCATTCAAAAAAATCAAGACTTCTTCAAAACAATAACTGATCAAAACACTGACTAATTAATATATACAACTCTGTCTTCTGTTTTTCCCTTTATGGCATTCTTTGGAGTGCATAGGAAAGGCTACAGTAACACATCACATACAAAAATCAAGTTTAGGTTTTATGAAAAATACTCAAGTATTTTTAGCATTTATGTACACAAGTTTGTTTACCATATATCCTCAATATTTCCTTAGACATCTTTTATCTTGTTTCTTGGACAGATGACATATTTCACCTACAAAGTTAGAGATTGGTAACTATAAAATTAGGCATTTAATCCTAATATAAATAGGAGTATTGGGAGAAGTAAATTTTAGGTGTATTCATTAAAGTGATGTTGCATGAAGTACTGCTGGCATTAATTTGTTCCATTCAAAATTCCAGTAAAGAGAGAATACCATAAATTAAAAAATACTACTCTAAATACCTTGCATCTTAAAAGGCTGAGGCCAAATGTAAAGAATTACCAGAAAATTGAATAAAAATTGCACTTGTTTATAAACAAACTCATTTTAGCCCCCATTAATAACCTTGTTACTTTTCCAAAAAGAAGTAATAAAACATCAAGTAGCTTGTTTCTTATGGCTTCACACAGTGAAGTTCCTGCTTAAATTGACCAGAAGAAAGTTTTTCAATAGCTATCTTTTGTGAACATATCATCAGTTTCATCATCATTCATCCCTCTTTGATAGCGTACGGAAGAGAAGGCACTCCAGTGAAGACGCTTCTTTTTGTAGAGGTACCATACCAGTCCAGCAATGGAAACCAAGATAATCAGCAGGGCAAATGCTACAGCCACACCAGTATGACTAGAACCTGCAACAGAACAAAAGACAAGTAGTTATTATTTAAGAGTTTTGGCAAGAATATTTTGTCATAGGGTTGATGCTTAGGTAGCTACATGTTAATACTGCACTGTTAGCTCAAGTCAAGGCAAAATGCTTCCTTATTAAGTCTTCACTTTATCACATGGGAAGTTAGATGCTGATTCATGCAGGAATGCATTGGCTTATTTTTGATCATTCTGTTGTTAATTTACTAATATTTAGGTTGGAAGGGACCTCTGGAGTTCAAAAACTCCTACTTGCAAAGGCTGCACTCCTTCAAAGGTTTGTATACTTCCTAAATCTAATGAGATCCTGGGCCCTTGGAAGGGAAGGTAATTATACTGCCTTCAGACTGAAAAGATTTTGTTGAGGTCTTCCTTAGTGGCACCAAGCTTAATTTGTTCCTGCATTTCCACTTTAGTGAAAATGTATACAAAACCAGAAAGATTCCACTGCTTCTCAGGAACTTGCTTCCTTAATGCTCAGTTAACTGCTTGCTTTCCTGTACAAAGCCAAGGATGAGGGAGTAAAGGCCTGAGTCTTTTTCTGGAGCTATGGGGTGACATTTCCAGAAGCCTCCCCAGGACTACAAACACCATGTGCAGTATCTGCTTACTCAGCATCTCTTACAAGCAGAACTCTTTCTGATTCCACCTACACAAACTCACCCATGACAGGATACTCTGTGGTAAGAAGAAATAGCAACTTCTCTACGTTTTCTGGACATTGCAGTTCTTTTCCTTACTGACTGAGTGGATAGTGAGAACCAGGAGCAGAAAAATCCTAGACAGTTTGTCTTTGAATGCATTTTATGGCTAAACAACAGAAGAGTCTTGCTTTGGCAGAGGTACTTGATGGGTTCTTTTGTGAATTGCACTTCTATTATTTCAACACAGACTTTATCCAATAAATCAGACATTCCTGACAACAGTCCCTACAAAATTAAGTCTCTGCTAAAACAATGCTTCCATACCTAAAGGAGCTTTACAAACCACTCTGCTTCGACTACGTGCACAGTCAACTTTGGACCACATGCCAGTTGTGGACAGGATAACACTGCATTTTTCATTGGCTTCTGCAGTTTTATTCTCCCAGTTGACATAATTAACTGATGAGCCATCCAGCCAGCTCAGGGACTGTCCTGTTGAAAAAAACATGACTTAGTCTAGATCACCAAAACATCCTGTAATGCTACACAATGTTATTCACAATCTATTGATTTCTTTACATTGCTGAAAAGGGCTAACTATCCATCCCATATATTAAAAGCAGTGAATATGAACACACAATTTCTGGCCACCCCTCTTCCCTACACCTTTAGCAATTGATGCACTTGCATCAAACATTAGGTAGCAATAACAGAGGTGGAAAAAATTAATTTCTAGGACTTCTCATTACCCTAACTGTGCAACAGGAAGAGACATAACTACAATGAAGTCCAAAGTGCTTTAAAATGTTAAATAACAGATTCCAGACTCAAGTAGAAGTTGCTGTATGCTACCAACACTACAGAATTGTTCTTATTTGAGATTTATGCATTTATATTTACAATATGGAACATTCATGCTTATACATTGTTGCTACTTCTTACCCTTAAAGCCCTGATCCAGGCCAAGCCATACGTTCTTGGTGATGAGAACATGTTCCTTTATGTGTGTGCTCACAAATGCATTTTCTTCAGCATCCACTATAGTCAGAAGGGTTGCTGAAGGATCTAAGAGGCAGAGGAAATCAGTCAGAACTGCAACTTACACAACTTTTCATGATGCTGCTACACTGAATTTTCTGTGGGAACAATTACTATGGGAAAGGCTTTGCTTATCTGGGCTTGTAATAATAGTTTAGAATAACCTTCAGAATAAAGACATGAATCTCCTGTCCCCTAAAATGCAGCATGTTTTATGAGATGGCTTCAGATGTCTGGTTATTCTAGCAGGTTATAAAGAATAAAATGGAGTAAGCTTACTGCAGTTGCAGACTACACACATGGAAGATATCAAGAGATATGCCTGTTGAGAATTACTAGTCTTGCCCAAGTAATAGGCTTTCAAAAATATAGTTGAACAAAAGCTCACCATTTCGCTGAGTCAAATTAATTTCTAAATCAATTCTCCCACTATGCCTCAGGTTTTTATGTACAGTAATTAAGGAATAAGAGGGAGGAAAGGGCATACTAGAGAGGCATGCTCAGAGTGCACCCATCCTCTACATCCTCTATATATAAATATAAGCCAGATACTTTCTCTTTCAACTACCAGACCAAATTGGACTCAACAGCAAACTGCATCCAGGACTGGGTTTTTTTTAGATCCTAAATAGTGAGTCCAACATCACACCATAAGATGACTCCATAAAAGAAAGTTACAACAGTCACTAACTTCTTTGTTAGGGTGATTAAAACTTCTGTACATGAAACTGATTAACACTGTCTCTGTAGCTTAGCAAAGAGAGAAAAACCATTAATTTGACATAAAATTAAGTTTTTTACATGCTTTAGTATGTATAACATACACGCTCTTGGAGCCATTTGACAGGCTAGCAAGCTCCCTATTAGCAAGCAACTATGGCAAGGATACAAAAAGAAAGCCCTGCCAACAGCACTAGCTTGCCATGCAGATAGAATGTCTTCCTCTAAACTGTAAACATTAAGTTTCTGAATCTTCTGCAACTGGCTACCTGCATTTCATCTGCTGATACCTCTGTGCCAAATGATCTGCAGCACATTGCAGTATTTTATTAAGAATTTTCATGAGGTGTTCAAATATAAAGCTTGTTATTGCCTTTCCTAAACTAAAGGAGCATAAAAATGGCAAAGCTGAAGTATAACCAGCGTAAGATTTTAGGTTGTTGGGTTTTATTTCTTCTAAAATAGTGGACTTATCACAAGTTGTAATGTGATAAAGAGTCTAAACCTACTTAGCTTCTGGCAGATTCTCTTAGCCTCTTCCACGTTATACACAGAGAAATTGTAGAATGCCATGTCAAAGGCGTAACAGTGATCCCTGTACTGTTCCCAGTGCAGGGAGCCTCTGCTCTGCGGGCATCCAGAGGCTCTGCTTGCTTGCTTTGGCTCTAATTTTCTCCCTGCAAAGACAAAGAAATCGTTATTTCTGCTGCAGCAGTTTGTGCACAGTCTCTGGAATAAGAGGACAACAAATATAAACAAGAGCTACGAACTCTCACCAACAACCACGATTCAATTAGATTACATTCCTTCTTCTTGTGTCATGTACAATTTTATTTAAAAACGAGCATAAGACAAACCCCAAAGGCTTGGGAACAATTTTTTTATTGCTTTTTTTGTGGGGCTTGACATTTGTTATATATATTTGATAAGTACTTTGATTTAGAAAAGATACATACATTTGATATTCCTATCACAGGTGATCAAGACGGAACCAGATTTTATTTACGTTTTCACCACTGGAATGATAAGTATTTATCTCCCTGAAGTATTAAAAAGCATTTTATTATTCCTGATAGAAAACTCTTCTTAAAAAGGGAACCATGTACAGTACTTCAACCTTCATTTCTACTTCTAAATACAACATGTAAAGACAGCCTATACAAAACCTTAAAAATAATACTTACTGTTTGGAGGGCTATAGCAAATGGCACCTTCAGCAATATTTGTACACTTTGTACGGTTCCAAAATCCTTTAGTATCCAACAGAACACAGTTCTCAGTAGTATTTGAGTTTTCCAATTCCCAGGGATAGTAGTCAAAGTCACTTCCGTCTGACCATTCAAAATTAGCTTTACTTCCCTAATTAAAGAAAAAACCCACAACTTTTAAACCACATATGACTGTGCTTTTAATGAATTAAGTCATGAATTAAGTCATAGTAGCAATATCATGAATTAAGTCATAGTAGTAATAAGTGGCAATATTCGTAGAGTGATAAATTAAAGAGCAGGTGGTCTCATCTAAATTCACAGCAAATAAATGTACAACATAGTTTGCATTTTCTTAACATAGAAATTTTTATTATTCGTGGGAACTGAGAAAGGACAGCATGTTCACAAGTTTAAACCTGCAATGTGCCTGTTTTATCCTATGAGGAACATTTTACTTAGTTCCACCCTGCTGTTTCATTTAAGCAATTTGCCTTCCCTGCTATGAACATTAGTGGATACGTTGCAGACTGCTTAATCGTTGACGTGGCCTCAGTGAGTAAAACTGGGCAGCTCAGGGATGGCTTGCTCCTACTTCAGATCCATTCCTGGAAACCCACGCCAAAGAGGAGTCACTTGTGAGGGGTGCATAGAAATGACACACCTCTGTAGAGAAGTATTCCTGCTCACTAACTACTATGAGCAGGTCTGGCAGTTAGTGAGGGGAGCAGGGTCTGGGCCACAGGCTTTTGGCTCCATAGTAAAGCAGACAGAGGAAGAAGGAGATCTGCAGCTGCCTTCTGCTACTGTCCATTCCTGGGAGAATGGGCACTGAACTTACTGAAAGTCAGTTCCTGAACTGCTCAAGAGTCAGTCCTGACCTCAACTAAGCAGGTTCCACACAGCTTTGTCTGTCTCTATTTGCTAATGAAATCTGATTCTACAGAGGGCAATAAAGTCTGAAGCCTCTAGGGGTAGCACTGCAAATCACACTTCCTTGTGCTGCAAGGAATGATTTGAGAACACCGTATTATTTTAAACTGTCAGGTATTAGGAAGAAATATCTTAGTGTGCCTACACTCACCAAAATTTAGTATTAACACATTACACAGGGTTGAAAAATATACTATATGGAAAAGAGATTCCAAGGAACCAGAAAAAAAATTAGAAAATATTTCATATCTTGTTCAAAATAGTATTTACACATCTGTTACTGATGTCCCCAACAGTATGTACTTACATCATGAATTGACAACCCAAGCCACAGAGGATAACCATCCTGTTTGACAATATCTTCTAGAAATAACTGATCTGATTCACTGTGTACACTTGCTAAATCACTGTTATTTTGTTGGCACAATCTCAATGCCTCATACCACGTTAATTTTTTCTGAAGGACCCTGTATGTTCTGCTTCCATGTGGAATAGTGTCGGGCAACGGAGGCTTGTGCTGTTGGTGTCCTATTTCAAAGAATGAGAAGATAAGTTGTGTGTATTTCTTTCATATTATTAGGAATAATACAGAAAGCATTAAAATCCATCTACATCAGTGTAACTCAAACATTAAAATGCTCAGTACAAGCCACTTCTATCACATTTACTTTTGCTATTTGGAACACTGAGTTCAGGAGTTGCTGGATGAGCACAGCAAACACATTTCTCCTGATCAGAGTATTACAGCAGTGATGCAGACTGATCAGACGACCTCAGACGCTCATGACAGCTGTGCCATGTGTTTCACTAGGAGCAAAACCAAAGCCTTATTCAACAGGAGCCATGATTTAAATTAAGACCCTCATCCAACACTCCAATACTACTCACCCCTTTCGATTTTACAGGCGAGAATACTGTACATGTTGTAGTGATTAGCATGCCAACTTTGAGAATAATTATAAATATCCCAAAACCCATCAAGATTTACACCAGCAAAAAAACTGTTCTTCTGTATGATAGGTCTTCCCAGCCTCCAGTTATTGTAAGTTAAATGAGTTTCATCATACCACTTGAGAACATTATCTGTGGAAAAGAATGCATATTTATTAAACCACTGGCATTATATCTACAAATATTTTACTTTGAACATATTAACGATATTAACAGATGTTCACTTTGGAAAAAATGCTGGGATACTGCAAGTTACTCTAAATCAGCTCCATATCCAATGTTAAATATGTTAGCATTATTCATCCTGGCCACTTTAAATCCTGCTTTGCAGGGAAATCAAATTTAGACTGAACAGACCATATTGGATCTAATTATTACTTAAACAGAGAGCATGTCATGTTATTTTCTTCTAGACGGTAAGTACAAATATAAATCATTGTTACAGGCTTGCATTCACTTTGACTTTAGTTATAAACTGAAACACGCACTTAATGATGGAAATTTTGTCTCCAATCCAGTTAATAAGAAAAAAACCCAAACCCTTAAATCTTACCACTGTCATCATAAATCACACCCAGCCAGACCCACAGAGCCAGACCGCTGAATGAATGAAGCTGCTCAGTAACAAAGTTATTCTCCTCTTCATCTCGAACATTCAGAACAAATGCTTCGGGGTCTGTTAAAAATTTTTTACATTACTTTCTTATAAATTCACTTTTAAGTTAAAAAATAAACATTCTTGTTCTATTATTGTTATCAATTATTGCAGATAGGTTAACATCTGTAAAGGCCAGACCTTTATAACATAACTAATTGAACAGTGCAAAACCAATTTTCAAATGTATTATCAATTGTACTATCTCTGGCTTTGTGGTAAGTGAAAGATTGCAGCTCCAGAGATACTTGTGGGTCCTACTGTCACTTCAAGTTGTATGTAGTAAAAATTTGCTGCATAAAACACAAAAATACCAGAAAATTTTCATGATTTGCTTGAACTACCTTAGTAGAGAAACAGTATTAAGAAAAAGACTAAATTGAAATCAGCTCACAAAAAAACCAAAAATAATTTTTGGAAAGATGAATGTCTGAAGGTTTAGTACAAGAGGAAAGCTGTTCCTAAGGTTATTCATTATTCAGGATGGACAGAAAACATCCATGTGCTTTTCTGTTTATTTACTTTGTTTGCCTAAGTGTTCCACACAGCAAAGCTGGAGGCAGCAGGAAACCAAGAAGTAAATGTAACTGTAAAGCCAGAATGTTGCCAAGGGTATAACAATTAGCCAAACTATTTTAAACTGGCATATTATAACAAAAACCCCAACCAAACACAAAAACTTTGCCATATTTCAGAGATCTCAGAGTTCAATAGCTCCAAGTTGCCTCTCTCTCCTATCCATGCTCTGGCTCTTTTTATCAGGGTAGTGCAAGGGCAAACAGCAACTCCACCACATTACTGCTACAGCCTGTCTCAACATCCACTCTGCTGTGTGTCACTGTAAGACAGTGACTCAGATCTAACACTCATCTCCCTCAGGCTGATCTAAGTCCATAAATACCTGCAGTATGACAAAGTACTTACTCATGTTCCTACATAAATGATGAGCTTCTTGAGGCTTCAGTTCTCTCCATCTATTTTTTGTTATCATGAAAGTGTAACAATTGTTTCTAAATGATATCCAGGGTGTATTTTTAATCTTATGTGGGCATTTCACTTGTGCAACTTGTTCTTTTTCAGTCTTTTCTAAAAAAAAGACAAGACAACATCAGGACATGAATTAACAAAAACCACTCTCAGGTACCACTTAAAAACATGTAATACAAATTAAGCTGTCATTCTTTAAATGTGTGTTTTCAGTTTCCTCATGATGGTGATTTTTTTAAAAGTAACAAAACCAGCAGTAAGCTCTACTAAAGAGTACAGATACTTGACAGTTTTCACAGTAATTTTAAATTGGTTTAAAAATAAAATCCCTACATAAAGTGCTAAGTGTAGGCCAATAACTAAAAGCTCTTATTTCCTCTTGTGCAAGGCACATCACTATAATAAATAAGCTACTTCACAGCTAGCCACACATCTTAGTTCTATGGCTTTATCTAATACTTGAAGAATGAGAAGGTCTCTTCCTGCAGTTCCCTGGCTTGTAAGCACAAAACAGTTAATGATGTCAAACCATAACACCACATTTTACTGTGACTCAGGATGAACAATGGCTTGTATCCCTTCACAAAACAAAACAAAATTATAGTGGTCTCATAGGGAAGAAGTCTGTGACGATCTATCAAAAAAATCTTTTTCTGAAGGATACACAACTACCATAGTTCTTCCCTGGAAATACAAAAACCCCATCGTACTTTATCCCTGTCTTGTTTTAATTAGTAGATATTTAGAAGGGTTTTTTGAACTTCAGATTATGTTAATTTTCAATTCAGTGTCTACCTTCTATCTTTCTTCTCCATGTAGTCATGTACCTTCTTCCTGTAGAAGAATTCCATGTCTGAACAGATTTCAGGATGTCCCAATATTAAGATGTAAACAGTAGAAATACTTTAATCTTCTCCCACAGGGAAGTGGGAGAGATTAGTATGCAACAATCTTAGAGAAGCAGTGTAAAGATAGAATCAGCTAGCAATAATTGTACTGACCCAGTGCATCCATGCTGAATTTATATCTAAGGTACCATTAGATTAAGACCAACAGGTACATGCCCCCTGTTTTTGAAGCTGGTTTGTTTTTTTATTAAATGGCATACAAATCAGAGGATATGTAAATTTCAAAAAGCTGCAATTTTGAAGTTAAAAGCTGGAAACACTGAATACATTTCATGACAAAATAAAAGTCAATTTTTTATTAAAATTATGGTAGCATACATACTTTCTGATGCGTAGCAAATAGCACCTCGATTTTCAGAGGAACAGTCAGAAGTTCTCCAGAAGCCATCAGTATCCAAAAACACACATTCTTCATTTGTTACTTCATCATCCTCAGACCAGCGACTAAAACTCACATGTTTTCCATCCAGCCAGCCATAATGTTTTCCACCCTAGCATTATTTAAGCAAAAGGGATGAGCTTACATACTAAAAAAAAAAAAGTGTAGAAAATTATATGATAATATATTTACACTGGCTAGACGTTTTCAGTGTCTCTGATGAGAACTGTAATTGTTCCACTGCCCTCATGAGCTGATTTCCTGCTCACAATATAACAAGCTTTGTTATTTTAAGTTCTGCATTTACAAAAATACAAATTAGCTGAATCACAAATTATCCAAAGGTGATGTTTCACTACTGTACTTAGGGAGGAAGGCCTAGCAATGGGATGTCCAAATTGCATCATTTTCAGCTGCAAAGCAATGGTGGATATAATCTCCTGGTCTTGGAAAATTGGTAAAAACTGAGAGGGAAGTTCAGTCTCAGTTACTCCATATTGAGCTGAAAGTAATTTATTAAATATTTAATTGATTTAATACACCAGATGTGCTCCTGCCCTGGAGGATGCAGGAAGAAAAAACCCACATACAAGCAGCATGCTAACCTTTAAAAATCTTACATTTGAATGTCTTTGGGAAATCCTGCTTCTATTGTGTCACTTATCTTGTATCTTTCTTTTGTATCTGATTACAGCACTGGAGTAACAAGTTTTGTTGTCCAGTTGCATTATAATTTCCTTTCATGTGACATTTTAATTGTGCCCGAAATTGATCTTTCAATCATCACTTACAGATAAAAAAAAAAATCAAAAAAGACAGGAAAATAGGTTGTCTGGCTTTCCCATTTTCACTAAGATTAAATGCTTATTTCCTTAAAAAAATTAAAAATATTCTCCATAAAGTATATACACCAATTTCTGTTTTCCCCTACTTTGCTAAACTATTCAGTAGCACAGAACTGACAACAGGAGAACATAACACCACAGTGCTGAGTGAGCACTGACATACTTTGTAGGTAAGGCACGTCTGAAAAGATTCTTTTTTCTTGCAATTATTTCTAGACTTATGTGCTTGACAAAAAAGATAAACCTAGCCAGCAAGTCCATGCCATCTCATTAACAGCTGAGACAGCTCTCAATCTACAATGAAGATTTTCAAAATGTCCTCCAGCTAATAAAAAGCAGCACTTCCTGCATTATTTCAATATTTTTTGACCAAAAAATACCACAGGGAGAAAGAAAAACCCACTAACCTGTCTCAGAGATGCCTCCCTCAAACTCAAAACATGGGAACAAATAACATGAAGTAACAACACAATCTAAGTTAAACCTCAGAATCGTATCTCCACAAGTATTCAATGATTCATTTTGAATTTTATTTGCCACTTCTAGTTTCTCCCTTTCAAAACAGATTTTTGGGTAATCTTTCTAGAGTGGTACTGTAAACAGTGGTGATGATATTAAATGGCAACACTCATTACTGATTTGTTAACAAAACAGATAACTCAGTAATCTGTGTTGCTGCCACCTACAATATATCCCTTCATCATCAGTTCTTTAAAAGAATTTTATCATCATCATCAATTCATTCAGTGAGTTCAAGAATATGTAACTTGGAGAACTGAAGATTTAAAACATTTATCCTGAGACACTCTAGATGGTTATCCCTAAATGAAAAGAGTTAGCCCAGAAAGCAATTTGTCACTGCATTTCTTTAACTCAGGTTTTGTTTCACGCAACAGTAAAAATTACTGTAAGCCACAGTCTGAGGAAAAAATGAAACTTACATCTCTGCTGAAGAGTCCAGTCCAGAGTGGGTAATTATGAAGAGAGGCCTGAACAGCAAGAAAAGCCTGCTGGAACTGATCTGTGATGCTAACCAGCTGCATCTTGTTATTTATGCATTCAGCCATTGCATCATGCCAGGACAAATTCTTCAGAATTAACATGTATTGAACATTTTGATAGCTTAATGTTTCATTAATGACTTGCTCTGTCTGGTTATCAGCAGCTCCTATACATAAGAAAAAAAAAAACAACCCAGTAACTAGGTAGTTAAATACTGTAATATATTTTAAATTCCCAATGTCTCTGTAACAATCAGAAAAACCTGTTTGACTACACTTGGGGAAAAAATCTTAGACAGTAGATTATGCTGATAATTATAGTCAGAAGCAAACATCTTTGATATCTTAGATAGAAAAATATATATTAAAAATCATTATTTTCATCCAATATATTGTTAAATATCTTTTCCTCAACTTAGGTTCACATCATTTTATATGTTATTTTTAACTAACTGCTAAATAATTTATTGAACTAAAAACATATTCTATAACTTTAATTATACACAAATGCAAGAGAGCAAGAGCTCCCTGCTGCAATATAGCAACAGCTAAACTTGACCCATTCATCTCTGGGAGCCTGTGGATTTATGCTTACGCAAATCTAACGGGCCACAAAACCTGTCCATGCAGATCTTGGTACAGCACAGTCCCAGAACTCCTTACTTCCTTCCATGAATACAGCGAGAACTGTTTTTGCCTCCACTTGACTAACTGCAGAAAATCCAGCTTGCATAGGGGGGGATGTAATTCACTGCTTGTGCTCTGAGCATGGAGTGTTATCATGGTTACCAGCACCACACCTGAAGGCACACAGCTCAGTGATGCACGGCTACTGCAGTTAATAGAAAATGCAAATACTCCTGTGGGTGGTAAGGTTAAGCATACAAATGGTAACCCCAAAAGCTTTATACACAACCAAAAATAAATTCATTCTGCAAAAGGCAGAATCCTCCAGATATTTAAAATATCTGAAGTAGAAAAAGGCTTGCAAGGGGTGAGGGGAGGCATCACTCTATAAATAACAGTATATAAATGGCTGACTGATAGGCTGACAGGGCCATTTTCCAAAACACAAGATGACAGAAACACAATATTAATTTGATATTTACAGCTTTCAATAGATCAGAAAACTGACAAGGCTCAAACAGATTGTTTCAAGTGGTTTCTGTCTGCTGCCAAATGCTTTCACTTAGTAAACAGCTACAAAAGAGAACCACAGAACCCAGGGTGCCATCACACATCAAGGGGTACAAAATTGGAAACAAGGCAGTCAGTAAAATGTTCATTTCTGAAAAAATAATTGCTGATGATTACCATCTCAAGAAATTCTGCAAATCACAATCATGCCAAGATTTCCAGTGAAGATGAATCATCTTCTTCCCAAAGATAAAGCCCAAGACAACTCAGACTCTTTCACGACTTACCCTACAACCTGCTGAGGTCCCTCCCAACCCAAACTATCCTTAGATCCCTAACACAGTGTAAGACCAGACCATAGCAGGACACATTCTCTGTCAGTCCAAAAACCTTTCTCATTACACCTTCTACAGCTGTGGCAAAGAAACGTTGAGTATTTAGTCACTCCAGACTAATAAGAGATTGATATACACAGATACATTGTAAACTTCCAATTCATAAGTCTCCTTTTCACGTTTTTATGACACCTTTTCCATCCAGACTTCTAATCTTAACACTTAAAATTTCTGGAGTATTTGGCAGTGAGCAAAGAAGATTTTGTATGTTAAATGGAGGTGGGGGGTGGGAGGTGGAAATCTCTGCCTATTTGAGAATAAAAAAGGTGGGCGAAGGCTTGAGTGTTTTGTACACCTAGGTTTCTTTGTGTTTGATTTTTTTTAGAAGATAGCATGTTCATCACTTAAAAGGATTATTTATATAAAGGAAGCTACTCAGAAGTGGGTATGCTGAACATTAGCCCACAGCAGTAATTAAATGCACATAATAACTATATGTGTTTGATCTTATTCCAGTAATTGGTATTGGCCAACCCACATGGGTACATCTGATTATTTTTAGTTCAGATTAAAAAAATCCCACTCACACCAACTCTCAAGTTCGCTCTGGGGAGAGACCAACTTCAACATAATGAGTCTGTGATACTTTATATTCTCATAGAACTTAAAGACAGAGGATGTATTTAAGGAGGATATAAATATTGTGAGATTCCTTCCTAGGGCTTCTCACTTCCACAGTTTTGAAAAGGAAAAAGGAGACACTTGTTCCACCCATCAGTGTACATAACCTCTATATCCACAGAACATTAAAGACACATCTGCTGAAGTATGATTCCACTGAAACTGCACGAAGTCTCTCAGGAAAACTGTTTCTCCCTGAACTAGGCTATGAAAAACAGTAGGGAAAATTCTGAATGGCTGACATAACAGGCTCCAGATCCAACTCTACACTCTGTTTTTCTAAAATTTACCTGATTAGTCTCTACAAGAATCTTGCTCTTCAACTGAAATAATTTACATGCAATAAAGTCTCCTGGCACATGCACCTGAAGTTTAAACTGACTGCAACTTATTTTGACTCATCAGACTTACCTACAGACCTCTGGCATATACCCAAGAAGTGCCTGTCAGCACAAGCAGTAAAATTCCATGTTCCAACATATTGTGATTTGGGATCATTGAGGATTACACCACACTGATTGTTAAATTCTTCATCAAAAAGCTGAGAAACAAAAATATCCTTATCAGACTCAAATAAGGTATAAACATATTTGTGTAGAGGTGAAGTAACATGAGTCTAAGAGAACATCAGCTGTCTGAACTTGTTTAAGAAGTTTCAAAGGAATGGTGCAATACAGCTTACCTGTTTTACAAACACTACCAGGTGCCTGGACTCAGAAAGTTTTCCTAAGATAAATACACTTCAGAAGTTGCCATCCAAGTAAAGGTGAATAGAACCCCAGTATTGTCACTCATTCTGTTGGCCAATTAAAATGACTAACTGGGGAATTTGGTCTGTTACATGGGGGTGGGTTTTGACACAACATTCCAAATTTCATTACTCTATAGGCAAGAGAAGTCAAAAGTCAGAACTTACATCCAATGGAATTTTCCTTAATCTTCCTGTCAGGAGTGGGTGAAAGTTACTATACAGCAGTCTACTCTCATCTATCCATTTGTTTTCCCTTGTACTGAACAGGAACTGTAAACCAATCCAAATATCTTTTGGCAGGCCAGGAAGCAAGGATGTTATATAATCTGTTGGACAGAACAGTAAATTTACATATTGTGGTTAGGAAAACAATAGTTAACATCTGAAAAAATATTTCCCATAAGTAAGACAATGCAATCCCTGTTTGTGCTAATTTAATTTTTCCAGCCCTTTATGATGGCCGAATGGTTATCATCCCTTCCTTCCATATGATAACATCTTTCATATTGATTTAATCTGAAAGGAGTAGGCTATTGGTATTTGTCCTTCACATTCTGAACTGAGGAGAAGGTAGGGGATTTAACCTGTTCCTTTGCCCACTAATCTGGAGTCTTTTACTTACACACAAATTTAAGAAACTGGTTTTCCACAAGCCTGAAAGATCTTCGACTTGTCTGCTGCCCTTTCTGAATGGATGGAGGAAGTCTTATCTCCCATCTTGCTCTTTTACATAACATAAATCAAAACATATTTTGGATTCTGGCAGAGTTTGTACCCCCCACCATCAGAGAAAGCAGAAGAGGTCAAAAGAAGTAAGATTCGGCTGAAAAAGAATTCAGCCAGGTAAACCTTAAATTAGACCCCTCTTAGTGAGCATTCTGGCAAGAAACAAAGGACTTTGGTAATCCCCCAGGCATCAAAGGCATTCACTAAACTTGACTAGTTTAGGAAGACAAATCGAAGTTATGTAATTAGGTACTGCTGACATGTTTCAGCTATTGGTCACATGCCAGACTAGCCACAGCCTATGAGACAAAGCCATTGTAGATTTGCATGTCAGGGCCAGCCCATAATACCACCGGGAGGCGTAGAGGCAGCCCACAGAAAGAAGTGCATTTTAAGAGGACTGTGTCTTCTTTCCAGACAGCTGGTCTCTAATACACAAAGAAAAGAAAAACAAGCAAGACAACAACAAACACTACCAAATGCACCAAATCAAAAAAGGGATTCTGCTACATAACATTTCAGGATGGCTGTGCTTTTCCAACTTTAAATGCATACAAAACCACACAGGCCTAAGACATGTATATTCCTGCATATAACCCTATTCCTCGCCAATAACAGCAGTAAAAAAAAAAGTTACCATTAAGCTGCTGCCTGCAGGTACACTCTTGACTTCTCTAGTCTACTTACCATATTTTGTTTGGTAAGAGGTTATTTGCTTATAAAGAAAATACGCACTGTGGGCACTGCAAAATTCAACTGAGCTACTTCAGATACACCCTCAGACAACTCTTAATTGTCCACAAGAATATAGTTGCAAATTCAGCCACATCATTCAGCAGCTTATTGCTGAATATTACTTGCAGCCAGAGTGAACCCATTTCTTCCTCACTGCATTTCTCTCATTGACTTTAGTTGATTTAGGTGAAATAGTTCTGTTTTCCAGTCCTCCTGCTTTCCATCCTCTCATCAGTGTCCTGAAGAGCTCACAGGGGGTCAGTTTGGACACACTGCCATAATAAGCTGCTGGGCACATGCAGAAACAAAGGGTCCTGTGCTCCAGCTGGCATCATATTTGCCACCCCATTCACACACACAGCCGAGTTTCTCTTGGAAGCAGCTTCTACAGTGGTTTTTCACAGTGCAAAGTCTACAGTCTCAGCTATGTTTTAGTTTGCAAAGCCAATCAATTCTTCATTCAGTGATGACCCTTTTATGTTCAACTCTCAGTGCAAGCTTTTGCAACTTTTCTCTTTTTGTAGCAGGTTAAGATCATAAAGAGAAGCTGCTCTTCAAACAGATTCAAATATCTACTAACTGTATTTCCATGTTATGTTTTCAGTGATGCAAACAACAGACAACACATTTTTAACCAATCCTGGATTTTTAAAATGCTCCTAGTATGCCTGTGGATAACCAAGTGATTTATGCTCAAATTCTTAAGCAGAACTATTCTGAATCTGGAAGACAAGCTGCCTACTGAAGTACCCCCAGTTCACCTCCATACCTTGGTCAGCTTGATCTGAGATAGATGGAAGAGAGCCTCCAAAAGTTACACACTTTTCATTAGCTGCATTAAATGTTAAATGTTCAGGTTTCATCTTTAGAAAACACTGCAAAAATAAATATAATTAAAATTATTTTCATCATACCATTCTGTCTAAATTAATATGTAAAGGTTCTTAAACCAACCCTAAAAATTCACTTCACATTTTCTGCAATGACATATAACTATTTTTTGCAGAAAGCTGCAAGCATTTATTCATTTCAGCAGAGTAGCTAAATATAAAATGATACCCTGACTAACTCCTCATTCATAGTCAGTATTTCTTATTTGCTACATCAGAATCATGTACTGTTTTAGGAATGAGAACTCACACATGAACTCTGCAGTCAGATAGTGCTGATCAGGAACTTGTAATAAGCTACCTTTGGGGAAAAACTACATGGGAACTCCAAGGTCTAATCTGCAATGATGTGAAGTAAGTTTGCAAACCTTGACACAATGTAATGTGCAGGTTTGATGCACATATACAAAATAATGATGGAGCAAACGACAGGAATGAGTCTCACTAAGACTTTAGATGAGTGTCTTAAAACCTAGTACTTATATAATAATACTATGGCTTCTTACTTGTTGGTTAATTCTTAAAATCTGCTCACTAATTCTGAAGTAAGTTTAGTCATTAAGGCAACTCAGGAAATAGTGTCTGCCAACTTGCTGTCTGCCTATGATTAGTCCAGAAGAGACACAACATGCTTCTGCCACAGAAACCTCATCCTCTCCCTTTCTAATCCTTCTCTTCATTCAAAGCAGAAGCCCAAGATCAGACAATACAACCAATGTTCTTGGACCTAAATGTGTCGTGCTGGCAAAGCAGAACAACCTGAAAATGAATGCTTTGAATTTAAGGAACCATCAATCCTGAATAAGGGACAAAAGGGGAGGAGATTTTAATAATCTCTACTACACTTAGTTTCCAAAAGCCCATTTCTAGTCTATTCCTCAACAGAGGGGCTACCTCCTCCTCTCTTTTAGAAAGGCATTCCAGCTTACTGACTATGAAGAATAGGGAAGGATGATGAGTCTGTGTTATCGCTGTACCTTATTCCGGAAATGATGCCAGCCTTTAGGGCAACCTCCTCTGACTGGGCGGTAACTGGGATCATGTTTCTCCAGTAAGGAGGCATTATTTTTTTCACAAATGAAAGGCAGTTTCACATTACAGTTAACTGGGTAGTCTGCAGAAATAGAAGTTTTAAAAACCAGTTATGGCAATGCTCGTCACACTCCATTTGCTATCCATACTTTATGACATGAAAAAGACCAATATGAAGGGGAAACCCCTTTTGGTGCAACCACAGTGAATTACTATGCAATTAAAAGCATTAAAAATAGTAGGGCAAAAGGCAAGCATAAATAATTTATATCAGATAGACATTTATATCAGTACAATAGTCCTAAAGATGAAGAGTCTCACTCTTACTTCCAGTATTAACACTTCGTATAGGCAGAGGGAACTTGAAAACAGAATATTATTAAAAAAAAGATTTTGTATACGAAGACTAACCTTGTATTCTGGCAAAGAGTACAGTATGCCTAAATCTCAATGAAATCCAAAAGGAATCCTTTAACATCTACATGGAGAGCATCTGACCTGCACTGCTTTGCATGACTCCTGCAGTCATTAATGGCCTGACTTCCGAGTCTAGAGCAATTTTTGGCTAACAGAGATGAAAACAGTTCAGCTGCAAACAACTGAGTAATGGGCAAAATGTGTTTTAAATGGAAATGGTAGAAGACAGGAGGAGCTTCTTGTTTTCTGGAGATTATGCATTTTCCTCAACATAAGTGTTGAAAAAAGGAAGTAATAACCTTCAAGTACCACCAGGTGGCTTTTTCATTACTTTGTCTCTTACAACATGACTCCAATAGTTAACGGAATTTGCGCCCACAGACATGTACACAGTTGCAAGTATAGAGTCAACCTCTGTAAATAACAGCTCTCAGACAAACTCCAGAGCTCAGAATATCTAGCATAAACACAGAAAGCCACCAAAGCCAGAGTTCACCTAATTAATTTCTGTTGCAAATGGAGCAACAATCTAATCATAAAAATTGGTTATTTGAATTCAGATTTGTCTCTGGTCATTGAGAAATATTACCATGGCTTCTACCATGAGGAAGTAATAAATGATTCAACAGTCAATCAGATTATCATGCAGAAGCCATTCACTCCTAATTTGGTATCCATTTGCATTTAATAGAAGAGTTTGGGTAGAATAGTAATTACTACTTTTTTTTCTTTTCAAATAAACTCAACAATAGCAGAAAGGGTGAAAAAATAAAAACAGTCTTACCTCTATACCAGTTCTTTCTGGAAATATACCAGCAATCTCTCAGTAATCTATCATGGAAGCGTGGAAATAACTGTAAACTGGATATAAAATATTTCAGAGTTAATCTCCAATCCAGTGTGACCTTCATGGATAAACTCTGATAGCAACAGTGTCAGTGCAAACAAAAATTTGGGCTATTAACTGTTTCTAGATGCCCTACACAAACTAGGCTAGAAATAAATGTGGTAGGTTCAGCAGTTATGTACTGTGCCAAATTAACTGTGTTGAGAAGTGCAGAATGAGGTTATTTATCACCATGCTGCAATCACAGCACATTGTCAGGACAAGTGAAGGGAACAGGAAATAGCTCTGGTTTTCTTTTCACGATAGTACATTGCTATAGTATTTTGGAAAGTGAAGGACTTTCCTTGTAAGAAGCCAGTGACTCTTCTCTGCAGCCAAGAAGGGAATGATGCAAGATTTGCTGTGAGTCATCCCAACTCTACAAGGCTAAACTAAAAGCCCTCCAAGACTTTGGCATTACCTAACTAGAAGAGTGATGTCTTAAACCAATTTCCCCCTCTCTGTTCTTGGGTATTCCTCAATCATCAGAGTTAACAGACTGGGCACTTTTTTTGTCAGTTCTCCAAATGTTAACAGAACATAGAAGATGGCCCGAAACCCCAATAAAAGCATGTCAAAAATCAAGGAATCCATTAGCTACTAGGATCACACATTTCAAGGATTCACACAAGACTAAGATGCCTAAGCCCAACAGCCCAAAATCTAGAGGCTCTGATACACACACAAGAAATGGATTACTAACTCAGTTACAATAAAATTACTATGAACTAACTACTCTAGTTAACAATTCCTAAAAAGCACAAAATAAAGCTTACAATAAAGCATCTCATAATTTTTCTACATACGGTGAATGATAGCTGTAGCCATAATCAATAAACTTCAGCCACCACTTCTGTTCGCTGTTTGATAACTGTGGAAGTAAAGAACAAAACCCAGTATTTTACAACCCACATAGAAAGAGCTCCTGACTCTACTAAAGATAGAGCAATGTGACGAAATTAGTCACAGAGGTACTGAAAATTGACATGTTTTTTCTCAAATGCCTTACAAAAACTGTACTTTCATGCCATGAACAACACAAGCCCTTTTCAATAAAGCCTATCAGACCATCATGCATTTCTAATTAAATCCTCTCATCAGGTGAAAAACTGTATGTTGTCCTGTGCACAAAATGAAGAACAAGCACACTTGTTAATGAGATATTTGCAGACAATGGGATGCTTACATGGTGGTCCTGCTATGACACTTTCTCACCATTCAGAGAGTTTTACTTTTTTAAAATGTTGTTAAACCTACTTTTAAATTTAAAATTTCTTTTACCAGACTATCATTAAAATAATTCTCTTTTATCCCACTTTTTTAAGTACAATTGAAAACCATTGAGGCCAGCAGGAGAAAGAAATTAGGATTAACATTTTCTTATATTGAAAGTTTTCATTTACATTTTCTTATATTGGCAAGTAAATTTTCCTGCAACGGAAAGTAACTGTGAAAACAGATTACACCCCCTTACCTTTTCTATTTGAGATAGTATTGTCCTGAGTTTTGGGTAAGACTCTACAGAGGCTAAATCACTATCATTTTTTTGACAGTAGGAAATAGCTTCCTGGTAGCTCAGGTTTTTATCTGGTACAAACCACAGCTCTGCTCCATCAACAACAAGCGGGGCTCCATGAATTCCAATTTCGTCTACACAGAAGAAATACCACATGAGTAAGAAATGAATTCTGAAAAACAAATCTTTTTCTGAATGTACTAAGAAATCTCAGTCTGACAATGGGAAAAGTCAATGCTCTGCATTTTGAACTCTCTCAAAATCAAATCCTATCAAATTCTATCAGTCATAACTTTTTCTGGTGTGAAACAGGTATTGCAGTAGCAAAAAAAGGTAACAAAACTAATAAAAGATATTAAGTATAAACAACCCTACACACATAGTGGAAAAATACGAAGTCCAATTACCTGGTATATACCACTCTGGTGTCTTTGGGGTGCTACCTGTCCGGAGAAAAAAGGAAAAGTCACTTACTTAATTCACCTTCTAACAAAAACTTGGTGTGGCCACCAATAATAATATGATGGTTATTACTCTTACTTCTCGTGATGAAAAAAAAAAAAGGAGAATGAAATCATACACAGGTTTCATAGTTTAAAATAAGCTGATATAAAATTAATTAGTACTGCATACCTCCATCTTACACATCTGTGGTTCTTTTTTCTCTCAAACATCAAAGTAGTACTTCTACCAGTATCTCACCCCAACAAGAAAGTTTCATCCCAAGACACCTTTTAATCAACAACTTTTACATTGTAAAAGTCTACTGGATTACATTCCACACTGCATGAAAAAACCTGATCTGTGCAGATATGCCATGCTATTCTTTTGTATTCCCACTCCTCTGTTTCACTCCAATGAGGAGCTAGTACACCAGTTTCACCAGAAGGCTAGTTCACCTAAGGTTGAAGCAAACTGTACACCCAAAATAATTGTGGTGATTTAGTTAAAAATATCACTAAGAAAGATTAAGTCAAGTCCACAAATGCTGCAACTCAGTGGCTTACATCACCACACAAGAAACCACTTCTTACTTCATGGGACTAGAAAGAATACAGAGCAGTGATACTGGATCCTCCTCAGAGTCAATTTCTGATTTAAGTGTACATCTGTTTGGATGTGACATCAGTGAGACATTTCATGTACTGTCCTCTTAGCAATTCAGAGAGGAAACAATAAAATATTGTTTGCAAAGTTTCTATTATAGGGCAATAATTACAACTCATTGTATTAAACTTTTTATATGAATCAATGGATGTAACTGCAGTTTACCTTTTGTTATCTGGCAGACCCATTCAAGCTTAGCTTCACAATCAAAAGGCCTGAAGTAAAATTCCAGGTCTCTGCCTTCATGGAAGTAAAATCTCCAAAATGATCTCCGTGAAAACTGTGAGGTCTGCATAAAGGTAGAAACAGAGAACTGAGTTAGGCCAGCACAGGCCCTTTGAAATGTGAAATTAAACTGTATTAAAAAGTCCTTTAGCAAAGTCAGTGTATCTTACTGTGTTGTTAGTCACACAAGTTATTTTGCAAATAAAAGAGCAGACAGCCATAACTTCAACTATAACTCTCCATGTTAGCTAATGCTGTGAAGCAATTACATAAAGGGCTTAAGATCAGCTGACATACAAACATCTTTAAAGTCTTTTCTAGAAATAATGTTTCTTAGGGTATTTGTAGTGCCCAGTTTCTCATCAGTGCTTATCATTAAATTATCTATTGCAACTTGTTCCCCTGAAATGATTCTCATTTCTTCTGAAAAGAAGAAATTATCTGAACTGGCACAGAAACAATCATTCTTATTGAAGATCATGTCGTACAATCAAGCTTGAAGAACTGACTTCTCTCTTGCTGGTCTCTCCAGGAAGGAGAATTTTTTCTCATTTATTGAAATAACATGTCTATAACTAGCAGGGAGGAAAGTTACTACATTCACAGCATTCCCTCCAAAGTGCTCTCCTTAGTCTAAAATTTTAGGAGCTCAATGCTGACCAGCTTCTGAGTCTGGAGTCATGAACACAGGAGAAGAGAATGAGAGAACTGCTGTGAACAGAAGGAAAGGGATGCAATTATCCTTTCACCCAGTAAATCCTAAAAGCAGAGGTGGTTCTATTTAGGTTAAAAGGGATGGTAGGTACTGCAAAAAGTCAGATGATACTTCAGAAAAATCAAAGGCTATTTTAAAACTCATGCCATCAAGACTAAATTAAGTATTGAAGAGCTTAATCAGGAATCAAGCTGCGGTCTGACATTTGAAATTAAAAACCAACAGAGCACATACAGTTTGTTTCACAAGTAAACAAGGAAATAAACACAATAAACACAAACACATGCTCTGTCCTGGCTACTGCACTCACCTTCTTCAAGTTTCCAACTTTTTTAAATCTGCAGTTAAGGAAAGCTAATATAGATTTTTTTAAAGTTACTGGTAGGGCTCTCTGTGCTTTTTTGTTTTAGACTCCATGACACATCCTTAAGAATTATATGCAATATAGATGAGATCCATAATATGGCATTATGCAATACAGAATAGCATTGTTACTAAAACATTTTGTAGTTAAAAAGGTTCAAAAGAAGTCCTACAAAAGGTTATCATTAGCACAGCATTTGGTTCTTAAAAAAGTACTTGATTAAGGGAAAGTTTGTAGTAAGTGTAGATTGATAAAGGGAACACTACAGCATTCTCACTATACTAAGAAAACATCTAAACTGAAATTCAGTTTACAACTGGAATAAGTATTTTTTCCAAGTATTTCCAAATAAAACCACACATTATTAAAAACCTTGAAACTAACCTTTAACGCAGCACAGTCTCTTGTATCATACTCATCTTCCAGATAGTCGAGTGGCATAACACTAGTTACCTACAGGAGGATGGACAGGGAGAAGAATCAGCATTTGATGCTTTGCTGTGGCAATCCCAAGAGATGACCATTCCAAATCTGGGATCCCATTATAACTATTAAAATATGTGTTGAATGGCAGTTACTCCTTCAGTTTTGAGTCTCCATGTCTGTTGTGGAGGGGGAAGAACTCACAATTTTAGACAAATAAAACAATTATAGTGAGGAAGATATTTTTGGAAAAGTCTGACATAACAAGGAAATGAGCTGATAAACCCCCCCTTCTGTTGTGGAATGAAGACACCTTGCTCTCTCCACCAGCTTTTGGACGTTTACTACCATGTTTCTGTGTAATTATTTTAATATAATGGAGATGGACATCAGGTTAACCTTGTTAAAGATATGTCTTTAATTGGAAATCTGCTTGGATGGCAGCTCTTAAGAGCACAACCTTCTTCTGGATTATTAATCTGTTGAAAGACCTGACATTTTAATTAAAATACTTATCAATTTACCTTCAATTCAGTCCTAGTTGAAACAAATCAGTATGTGACATTTTCTGGTTAAAAGTTAACTTACAGGTTTGTTATCACTCCATTGCCAGGTTCCCAAGGAATCAGGACTCCTCTTATTCATTCCAATCCAGACCCATCTGTCATTGCTGTAAATAAACAAGATACAATCTTATGCCAAGCATATGGTTCAGCTCATTGAATAGGAAGACTGACCATGGCATTATTTAGGACCAAGCAGCACAACCAAGGTTTTACTATTGCAAGTTGTAACAGTTCAAAGAGAAGACAGACACAAAGGCTAGGACCTCCTCTGTACAGAAGAAAACCAACTAAATCAGGTAAATCCCTTGTGGGCTGCATCCCCACTTCATCAGTTGTCACTTGATATAATGGTCTCTGTTCTACATTTTACTTCCAGAATCACACACAGAGTGTTTATATGGTTTGATTCCCTTTCTCTTACCCACATTGGGCTATCTCTCAAATACCATCAGCTCAAATACACTCTTCCTCAAACCACACAAAAGCTTCTACTCAAAGAACTGGCGTATTTCCCTTAACTTTGTAAGTGGTATGAACACGTTAAACATGGGCACCTATTTGAATTATGCACCCTCATAAATGAGGCATAGACATAAATCAGCACCTAACACCACTGACTTCAACTGGTTGCAGGAACAAGTGGCAGTAGAAATTTTAGTCCAGTCAGAACTGGGTTTTTTCCTAGATTTTACTTCCTCATTTTTCAAAAGCAGCAGACACTTTAATCTAAAATTTCAGTTATGTTTTAAGATACAAAATGACCTGAAAAAAACCCAGGTTTACAGTGTAAATACTCAAATCTGCAGTAAGAACCTTTACCATACTCTTTCGATTATGAATCTAAAGATGCTATAACAAAGGTGCTAGTCCAACTGCAAGGTTAGTTTTGTACTGCAAATTCTTAAAGACTCAATTTAGTGCTGGGTACTGAACTTTATGATAACTCACTCCAATCCACTATCCTGCCCAAGAAAGTCAACAGATACTTCTCTGAATGACAGTATCAGCTGGAAGCAGCAGAGGGGAGAAAGACCATGAATTTTCTATGAAATCACAGATTACATGAAAGCCTGCTGCAAAAGAGCTGTAGGAAAGGAACTCTCATCAAGGTGATCTGACAGCAGCAGCAAAGCAGGGATGTCACATTACAGGGCTCCTGTAGAATGGTATCCCATGGAGCACTATCCCATCAGGATGCACCAAACACAGAGAAGGAACACAGCTCATTAGAGGAAATTAAGAGTTCAGGCTATTAAGAAGGATTAAGGATTTTCATCTCTAGTCTTCCCTTCTGGACAGGCAAAGGATAAAATTTGTAATATTTTAGGAGACTAAACCTGCAAGAGGAGGGATTTGAGCAAAAAGAACATCACGTCCGAGGGAATCATGACACAAAAATAAACTTAAGCTCAAAACTGGACAGAAACATCTGGCCAGCAGAGGTCAGAGTTTGGAGCCTAAATGCCATTACTGCAGTGGGAAAACTGTGAGCCTAACATTCACAGCTGTCAAGCAGTTAAGTGATTTTTGGCTATTTGCCTTTAGGACTTTATTTTTCTGTGGCTGTTCTTCCAATTAGATGCAGACATCCCCTCCTAATTGTTACCTACAGACTTAGTGCAGCTTAAGCAGTTGATCACCATACAAGAATATCAACTAAAAAGAAAATTTGAGACACTCATTTTGAAATGATTTGCAGTAATTACCTGAGGCTCTAGAGCAAATTTTCAAACTACTTCAATTTGTATTTGGCTATAATATAATAGAAAAATTAGAAACAGTAAGTGTGCCAGGTCAAGAATTTCTCCAGCTTATCTCCCAATTTACAATTACTAGCCTGCAAACAGAACAATGCTTTCAGCTGACTGGGCTCTTACACATTAATATACCTCTTTTGCTTCTTTTGGAATTTTTCAGACATAACCATGAGTAATTTGGTAACTGCTACTACACTTGACAGTACTTTTAAGCTTCAGTAAAGCCTTCTCATAACCCTCTGAAACTATACTGTCATTTCATCACAGGAAAGAATTCCACCAACTATTTAAGACAAAGATGAATTAAGACTCTCTATTGCAATTAAGCTTGCAGAAAGGAATTTGCTTGTGCTTCAAATATCTGTCTCTTCACTGCAAAGCATTTAAAATTCATCCTATGAACTGATATCAAAATAGATTTATCAGTGACAGGGTATTTGAGCTACATTGCTGGAACTGTCTCTAAAAACCTAGAGTATCCTGAGTTTTAAACTAAAACATACATGCAATTTGTGCTTTACAATGGACTCCACACTGATTGGCAATGAAAGACCCTAAATCTCCAGCAATCCCTGCAGAGGGATTTTTCTTTTACACGGAGCTAAACATTCATAAAAGTCAAAATACTACAGGAGTGAATAAATACAGTTCAGATGGTGAAGGGACTATAAACCTGTAATTTTTCTGATCATATTCTAACGGAAAAAATAGAACATTATTTTCTCTGTCCTTTATGACAGCTCCAACAAAAAATTAAGAACCTAAGTGAAGTTTCTGGGGCTTGTAGGTCAGCCTAGTTCTTGACACAAGGTAAGTTCATCTGGGCCAACAACTGGGCCAGCTCCTTAATGGTGCAATTTAAGGCATTATTTAATCTTAGGCAGTGCTGGCCTAAAACTCTGCATGAAGCCCATCTGGCCACCCTGTCCACTGTGCTGTAACAGGCTACTGCATTAGCTACATCACATCCTGCTAATTACCTGCTCTTGAGTGGAAGAAGAGAGAAGCTAAATTAATGCAATTACATCAACTTGCATCTCAGCAAGTTGTCAACATCGCTGTTTTGGCCATCCTGTTAAGGTGATTTTTTTCCTTTCAAACTCAAGTGTTTGTGAGGCTTTCAGGATTCAAAACAATTCCAGCAGCCAAGCTGTTCATATAAAAGGCAACCTGGATATCTTTCCAGTGAGGTGTCCTTGCAGAAATGTTACTTCTAACCAGGCCAAGCTATTTCTCCTCCTGTGTCCTGCACTGCTGCCAGCTGTAAGATGCAGAATGCTCACAAATGCAGTCTGGAAAGAATGGAAGTAACTGAACCAGATCTGTTTTGCCTGTATCATGTCTCTTAAAGCCAGAAGAGGTTATCTCCTATTTCTTCCAGACAGGAGAAGGCTGGCAGGCAAATTTTATTTTCCTTTCCAATGGCAATAACCTGACTTGGCTGGAGCAATTCTGGCTTTTAGTTGACTCTAAGGTGGAATCTGAGTAGAGAACAGAATGGACTAGGCAAGCTGCCCTTTTCCTGGTGAACCAAAATGACTCTTGCTAACATTTAAAAACAAACAATTCTCAATGAGTCACCAGAGAGCAGTGCAAGGGGAAAAAACCTGAAACCAAGAGCGTAGAGGTGTGGCTCCTTCCCCAAGCTGAAATGAATGCACTGAATGAATGCTTTAGGTCAGAGTTTGCACTGAGTAAATACAGAGAATACGAACAAATTGCATGCCAGCACACTTCAGCAGCTAATCACCTCTAGTATCACCTTAGCATGATTTCTCCCAGTTAGCTAAAGTATTTGTTCTTGGTGAAATAATTCACATGGTTTCCTATCTCAAATGAGCTTGATTTTTAGATTAACTATCCTTGACATTTGATCTCCAAAATATTTTATGTAATCAACACCTCTGAGTAATTCAAAAGCATAGTATCTTCAACAATTCATCATATTATCTAAACAAACATTATTTAAAGTACTTCAGGCAACATCAACTATGTAGTATTTCAGTTCAGAATATTCTGAAGTGCTGCAAAAGGGATCAGCCCAGATGAAAACACTTTTCATTTGTATTTGATATAAGCAGTTGCTGCAACACAGACTACAGAGTCAATTTCTACCAGGCTCAATATATTGCTCCTCATTTTAAGTTCTGCTGGAATAATATTGGAATATTGGAATTATCATCTTTCAGACTGAGCTCAAAATTTCTGAACTCTGGGAAATGCAGAAGCATTGTGTGTCAACAGACGTCCTGGAAAGACAAAAGTCTCCACCTCTAAACTCCTAACAGAAAATATAATTAATACCTCAAACAGTCTGCTAGCTGAAAAGCAGTTCCAAGTACTTGTAGGAAAATAAAATGTTACTTCTCTATTCACATTTCATAGTAGATCAGGTGCACTAAAACAAAATTCGTAATTGCAAAACCTAAAAAGTTCTACAGCTAGAAATAAATGATTTGTGCACTGATTTTTATTGTGGGACTTCAGCCAGTTTAGTAAAGGAATCACAAGTGGCTTTTACACAAGCTAAACTATCTATATATAGAGCATACAAGTTTGGTTTTGTCTCTTATTAGCATAAACACTGAGTAATTTTCATGACTTGTGCACTTCTAAAAAAAGTTCACTGGTTTCTCAAGAAGGCACCTCTTCAGTCATCAGGTTTAAAAATTTAATCAGTGTTGTATGCTGGCAGCTTCTGCAATAATCCTGATTAAGTCTGTTGATGAAAAAACTAACATCACATAACTGGCAGCATTTGAGTTTAAGCAGGCAAAAGCAGTCTGAAAAAACAGACTGTCAATCAAAAAAAGACATATTACACAAGGATCTGACATCACACCAATGCCCAATAAAGCTTTTCAGTGACAGTTCATTTGATTAAAAATAAAGCTTCAAACTCATAAATTATTTAGCATTTAATCTGTTGATACCAGAACACTCAGCACACCCATCTAATGCCCTTATAGTGTTAGTGCAGCTATGCCAAATAGGATCTGTGCCAACCAGATTGCTGGACACTACATTATTCACATTTTCAAAAGTTAGCACCCAGTTTAGTCAGGAAGCATTTCATGAATAAAAATGAGACATATCTGAAAAACTGAAATAATAACTCATCTCTAAAGAATGTACCAGTAAAGAATAGGTACATTTACCGTCTAGCTGTGCCAAAATTCAACACAGAGAAGGAAAAACGTATTATAACAACAGACTTAGATTTTCTTTGTGCATCTTCCATTACATAAATTTTTCTTCCTGTGCTGCCTCTGGCAATGTGAAATATTTGCCCAAGCTGTGCTCCACTGACATTTTCCAGTAAGGCAGTTCAAATGCCACATGTAGCTGCTCTGTAGGAAACACAGTTGTCACACACTCTCTCATATTTGCCATTTGGGGTCAACAGCAGCATTTGTGATCCAGTGCAGAATCAAAATTTTAGAACATAGCTAGTTTGTTACCTGATCATTTTTCTCAGGATAGAATGAAGTGCCTTGATTTCTTCTGAGTGGCTAAAACTAGGCAGATGACCTCCAAGGGCTTCACAGAACCTTTCTGCCTCTTCCCAGGTCCTGGTTCGCAGCACTCTTTCACTATGGAAGAACTTCACAACAGCCAAATGTCAGAGTGGAAAATTACACATGAAGCAGTATTTTTAAAACACTCCTGTTCTATTAAAATATGACCACCTGAGATTTAATAACTGGTATTTCCAGAGGGAAAGAATTTGACTTTTTAACAAT
Organism: Cettia cetti; assembly: GCA_013401135.1. Classification (NCBI taxonomy): domain Eukaryota; kingdom Metazoa; phylum Chordata; class Aves; order Passeriformes; family Sylviidae; genus Cettia; species Cettia cetti. Next base: position 124,280 of record VZUI01086854.1, read on the forward strand.
TTTTCTTTCAGTTTGACAACAGCCAGATTCTGAAGTTTAGCTGACAAAATCTGTTTCAAACACAACATATTCCACATGACGGACTTTCTGTTTTTCTTTAGCAGAAAGGTTTTAGAAACCACCAGCCAGCTCATTCCATAAATGCAAGTCAAATTTTAAGTTTTAAGGGATGTTGTTCTTTCAAATTCATGGTGAACTACAAAGCCAAATGTTCACTGAAATTGAGCTCACTTAAGTGCTGTGCATGAAGAAAGTTCTTTGGCACACCCTTGGCTACTCGTATGCATCTGAGGTGCAAGTTTGGCTTATACACCTCAGCTAACATGTCCACTTGATCCCCTTGGTTTCAGTCCAAGACAATTCCCATCAGCTGGATCTCTGCACAGACATGCTGCACTTGGTCAAGAGCAGTTGTGGAGAATCTGCCAGAGCCAGCTGTCATGTCCATCAGCTATGGGACAGCTACGCCGCACAGCAGCACAGGCCTATCCCTTCTGCATGCCTGCCCACACCCTTGTTATTCAGGCTGGGTTTCCCCACTTTGCTACATGAGCTGTTTACAAGAAACAGTTCATTGCACACACCGAGTCCAAAAATAATGAATAAATAATCCAGTGAACAGCCTCAGTTTTAACTTGATTTAATTTTTAATAGGAGGGAAAAAATCTGCATTTCTAAATACAAATTTGTTTTAGCCATTCCAGCTAAACAGCACAGCTGCTTGCTTCCACTATTCACTTCAAAACAGTGAAATACAACTGAGGTTGAAAGTACTTATATATCCATATTCAAATCAGGCAAAATCCTACCCCTCCTATCTATACTCTTAGAGTAGAGAAAGGAAAAGGGCAAGGGAAAGTGATGCAAAGCACTTTCCTCTCTATCCAGCTGTCTGTGCATGCCCAAGGGCAGCAGGGAGGACACAGGCACAGCACCCTCCAACAGCAGCAGAGTCCTGAGACAGCAGCAGAGGGCCAGTGCTGCCTCACCCAGCTGGCCACAGAAAGAGGCACAAGACACTTCCAGGAATGGCAGAGGACGATGCAGGACAGGTATCTGTAGGCAGTCAATTGGAATCAACACCATTCCCTTCTCCTGGTGAGGAGCACCTTTAAAATGCCCTCCAGAGAAGCTATGCCCACAAAATAGCTGATCACTCACTTCCTTCAAGGCAATAATGAGTAATTAACATCAAACAGGAATAACATTTTACCTTGTAGCAGGCAAGACCGGATCCATTGTGCCACCCAGGAGGACAGGGATCAGTTGGCTTTGGGAGCACTTCTGGCTCCTTGGGCATCCCAATATATTTTTTGCAGACAGAAAATGCTTTAGTGGTTTTACAATCCTTAGTTTCCCACTTTCCAATAGAATTTCCACTGGACATGGCCACACATCCTCCTGAAAACTCTAAAATTAAAAGCCAGCAAAACCACATTTAAAACCATTGGCTGGTTTTCAAAAAAAAAAACCCCTGACATAATTGTGAATTACTACTTTATTGCATGCTTGGAGTTCTGTAGCATGGTATTCCAGTGCTTGCTCAATGTAAAAGGACGGTATTTTTATGTGCTTTTTAGTTTTCAAATTTACCTGGTTGCATGGAATTCCAGTTAGTGTATGTCACAGCTTCTGGTGTTTCCCCATTCACTGTACCCCAGGAATATATTCCTGACTGGCTAATATCCTGCAAACCGGTCCAGAAGTACTTTTCTTCAACTTTGGTGTGTTTTCTAATTAGACTGTTAATAAATTCTTGTTCAAATCTGAAAATTCACAGATTAATTGGAGTCAATTATTTGAAAGATACCAAACTATCGAGACAATTTAAAAACGAGGGATATTATACAAGTCAGTTCAAGTCATCCAGGCAGTCCCATATTCAACATGGGGTCAAGCAGGCTGGGAATCCTCATACTTCCAAGAAGGTTTCACATTGTAGATTTACCATTGTCACACAGTGGAAAACACAGCTTTCTAGTTCTTGGCAAAAGCAATTCTCTCTCTACTTTTTCTTTATAAACTACTACTTATCATACAGTAGTTGTAGCCTCTGATTTTATCTCCAGGATTGTGATGTAAACCTGCCCATAAATTAAAAATGTGCTTTACCTGTTCATCACTGTAAGATTACACTGGGCCCCAAATGAAACTTCCATTTTATCAATCCTGTAGCAGTAGTTTCCATGTCTCTCCCATCCCTGGTTAGCAAAAAAAAAAAAAAAAAAAAAAAAAAAAACCACC